>JZKD02S0516043.1:0-16779 GCA_000966675.3 Picea glauca
GAATGAACAAGATTTTTCAGAATGAACCAGGGTCTCTTGTAAGAATACAATATTTGGTCGTGTTTTGTCCAAAACACTTCGAACCGAGGATAATTTCAGGGTGCCTCTTGTTCCCGTTAAATTGAGTGAGAGTAATAACATTACTTGGACCTAGCAAGGGCCTTCAATTCTCTAAGGGCCCCACCTTCGGTGGATGTCTGAGGAACTGGATTATGAGACAACTTAAGTGTATCTTTCTTCCTAGAACTTCTTGTTTTAACCGGTGAAAGTTTGATTCCCAAACCCTGGACCAAGCAAATTATTTTTTTGCCTCTCCAACAATGGATCTCGAGCAGCTAGCCTCTCCTTTTCCAGCCACATGGTCAGTTATCGATTTACCAAGATAAACAGGTAACGATATATTTTTTCATTACCTTGGATGAAAGATATTAGTGAGTCAAGTACTGTAGATAGTGAGGACTCCTCATCTTCTGGTTCTCTATATCCAGGTGGAGAGGGATGAAGACCCATCAATAGTTGACTAGTCCCTAGGATACATGTGGCCTTAGAAGGAATGGAAGGTTCCAGAGGAGGATTGTGTGGGGATTTCTTGTCACTAGACAAAATCAGACTGTCAGTGAGTGTTACTGGCTCCTTTACCGGGAGGACAATCATAGAGATAAGTATGGGTTCTTGAATAGAATTACCTGAACCCCCTGTCTCTACTAAAGGTGAAGAGCCAGAATAATAAGTAACTCTCTTGAGCCAATCCAAAGAGTTTATTACTTCTCGTTCCCACATAGACAATGAATTATAAAAAATAGGAAAATGTGATTGAATCTTACCGATTACAGTGGGTAAGTTCTCCAAGTTGTTGGGATCGACTCGATCCTATTGAACATATTCAAATCCATAGAAACCCGTTTCCATAGATGAATCATGTTGAATATATAAAAAATTAGAACCTTCCTGGGAAATAACTCCATCACCAATCCCTTTACATTCACACCACAGATGTGAAGTGCTTATGTAGTCACTACACCTAAATGGGATACCAAGGTAGTCAATTCTCTGAAGAATACGTCTCCCTCTCCACTCAATCTCAAGTTTCTTTGTCTACCTTAGATACACATCCATTTCAAATAGTACCCTTCCAACCTTTCTTGTTGTTGTTGCAATATTAACTCTATCAATCATGATAAACTTTCCGAGGGAGTCTCCAATGGCCACCAGTGCCCCTTCATTCCACATATACAGAGGTAATCTCAATATCAGAACCCATATATGTCTTAAAGAGAAATATTCCATTTTTGGGTTGAATGCAACCCTCCATCTCATTAACATTAAACTACTAGCTACATTTACCCATTTCGAACCTAGCAGTATTGCGACATCTTCAGGACATTTACACAGGAAACCCATCCAACCCTTCGCTAAATAATAAACCTCTGGAACATATCCTAGGATTAGACACCATACCCTCTTCAACCAGACAATAAATTTCTCCTTACATAAACCACTATAAGAAAATATCCCCACTAAATTGCAAAGTGCCATTCTGCAAGTGTCTTCCAGCCCAATGTCCGAGCCTAAGACCATCCTTTTGACAGTCTTATTTGCAACCCACTGCCTTCTACCTTTACGTGCAATAGAAGTACCAATGTTTCTAAGACAAGAAACATTAGTTTCAATCCCTCTACTTTCTTTTAGAGAATTGTTCCCCGAAAACTGGTTCTTCCCCCCTAGAGAAGCCTCCGATAGGGAAGGTAAGTAGGTATCTAAGGAGGGTGCTAAACCCTATTCAACACTAAAACCATTTTCTTATGAACCAGACTGCACACCATTAGAACAAAACCCTATGGAATGAATAACTGAAAGCACCCCCGTAGAAATATGGTTAGTATTAACTTCCTCTTCCTACCATAAACCTTCTACTGACTCATTCATTAATGAATTAATCTCCTCATTAACTTTTTCCAACCGTTTATGAGCCATATAGATACCACTTGGAGACCACTTAAATCAATATGCACATATCAAGGGCTAATAACATGCCAAATCCCAAGGAGACATGCTAATAAGTAATAGACTGCCAGTAAAGAAAGGTTTAAGTTCACCCGTGAAACATTGAACAAAGCCCCAACAAAAAAACAATAAAGAGATACCTTTGATCCCAGGTGAAGTGGTTCAGTTACCAAGAATAGTATGGAAAAGACAGAGGGATAATCATGACTATATTAAAACCTCCAACCACTATAGAGACTCTAAAAATAGTAGGAAACTACTATAAAAACCTCTGAATAGCTAACTCATAACTAAAAACATAGCCATTAAATATAGTAGAGGAGGGTAAGAACTACCGTAGCCCTTCAAATCCTATATTAGTCCAGTGAAGGTATCCTCCTTCTACCATGACTTCCTCTGGTAAAATTTCCTGCCTAAAAAATTTGAATTTTCAAAGAAGCTCCTCCTGGTTTCTCATTGTCTTCCTCCATCGCTCCTCCATCCATTGCAATGCCCGAAGCTTTGAAATTTGTGAATTTACTCATCAAGGATGACATGATGGCAACCATGGAGCCACTTTATTCTGCAAAAGTTTAAATTGTTTGCACATTATGTGGATGCTTATGAACACTATGTAAGTGGATCCAAAGCCAAATACATGATGCTACCAAATGTTGATTCTTTCATTTTATATTGTTACTTGTAAACCAATACATCACATTTTTCCACTAGGCCATTATTGGAAAGTAATTTTATTTTTCCAAATAAACTATTTGGAATAAGAAACCAACAAAAGTGATTTCTAGTCTCAAAGATACATTTAAGTAAAGGTCACAAAAATAAAATGATATATAAAAGGGTGATAAATAAATACTAAGCGAAGTTTTAAAAACTTTTGAAAACCAAGTTGAGTATTTCTAGTGGGACTTTTTTATTTAGTGTGTCGAATTAATTTTAATTTGACTATCAAAGGGTTAAAAATGGATTTGAATAATGAGAAGATTTGTCAAGGTATTGTAAAAATTGTTTTCTCTCTACTAGAAATAAAATGGATTATTTAGGGGAATGAAATCAATATTTAGTATTTGTTTAAATGAAAGGGTTAATTACATTAACATCAATTTGGCTAGTTAATTAGTAATTCTAGAGCCAAGTATATTGTAATACAACAATTTTTTATATAAAAAAAAATATGGGATAAATAAGTTTCAATTAACAATTGATGATTATATTGTCATATCCCAATTCAATGCTACAACTGTATGTCTAAATAAGGTTGGCATAGTTCTAGGTTTAATCTGGATGGAAACATTGGGTACCTTCATCTTAGACATAAAGATTATTTTTTTGACATTCTCCTATAAGAAGATAGTAACATGGTGTGATGTTCCAATGGAAACGTGTTCATTAACATCCTCATTAGAAGACCTAAATGAAGTATCAAAAGTGATTCTTGAGATAATTAGAAGTCAATACAAAAATTGCAAGATTTCTAGAAAGAAATTGACAAGGTTGTCACTGATAATGGTAAAAAGATTTCTCATCTTGAGAACTAGAGTTGAGGCTTGATCACACAAATTTAAAGATCCTGAAGATGATAAACAAGACCTTCAATATGAAGCACAATGCACATATCCTACAATGTATTAATTAGAAGAGAAGATTAACAAGACAAAAGAGTTCAAGAGACAACTACAAGCATCAAAGAAAAAATATGTGACTTTTAAGTGAAGGATCAAACACAGAATCAACAAGATGTTGTAGTTCAATGTGATAGAGAATTAGAAGAGAATAAGGATGCCAAGAAACATTTTGAGAAGATATTGTCATCAAAGACAAGAAAATTAATCATTCGAAGAGTAAAATTAAAATGTAGGATATATTAATATTGAAAGTAGAAAAAATATATCCATGGATGTGAGTGAATCAAGAAAGTTTTTAGAAGTTGAGAATACAGATAAAGAAACCTTAATTGATTTGAATGAATCAAATAAATTTTTAGAAGTTGAAACTATATATCAAGAAGCCTTAACGAAATTGATCAAAACTAAAAGTCAATGTGTCATTACTAATGAAGTTTTATTAGTTAAAAAGAATCCAAAAAAGGAGTTAAAAAACAATTCAATGAAAAATCAACATCTATAGATCTAGTTATGGTTGACATTCCATTGATCACTATTTATGGAACCATTGATGCACCAACGAATAAAAAAATATACAAAAATATCAAATATCAACATGATGACTCAAGTATATCATGAAAATATTAAACTAGAGATTAATAAATATCAACTTATCAGGGTAATCGACATCCAAATTACAAAAAAACTAGCACACGAGAATCAATGTACAAATGCCAACATTGTTCTTACATATTGAAGTATAAAAAATCAATACAACTCAAAGTCAATAACAAAGAAGATCGAATATGGAATCTTATCATCAGAGAGTTCCATAATCCATTTATCTTGGATTAATCATTTTTCAATGCAGAAATACCGTTCAAGGCTTTGAAAATCATACACTTTGTGTCCTCAACTTTGTCAAATAGGTGAAGGTTACAACAATGTAGATCATTCTATCAAAATAAATGTTCTCTACCCATACTTTCAGGACAAATCATTTAAGGGAGGGACTTGTAATATACCTAAGGTAAATTAAAATTAACACTATGTAATAATGCATAAAACATTTATATTATACTAAATCAATGTTGTAATAATGATATTCCATGCCCTTTTCCAAATAACATGACTTATCACCCATATACACATACATTGTATTCATTTCAAAAATCAATCAATCTCATATATAAATTCATATAATAAAATAACTATTATTTAATATGGGTATATGGGATTTCTCTATGTATTCATGATGAATCCATGAAGTGAGCCATTAGTTTCTCTTCTCTTAAGTTGTATAAATTGCGATCAAAGCCTCATCTTCGAGATCTCATTCCTAGTATATTTTCCTTCTCAAGGTTGTTTAATCCTGCACCCAAAAATCAACTTTCTGATTATTAGTCCCTTTCAATCTCTACCATAATGAAATGAACTATATTATATCAAATTCCACAAAGGACCAAAATATATCATCCCTTAAAAATTGGCTTCCTTGCAATTGTTCCAAAAACTTGTGTCCTTGTCTACCCCTCCTTGAAATGATATGAAACACTGTAAATTAGACCAAACCATTTACAAGCACTTATGATGTTGGAACTTAGGCCTTATGGAGATTGTTATCCCATATCACAATTAATTCATTCAACAATGGTAACTAGTAATGACTATATGGGTTCGATCAAAGCCAATTTACTTGTAGCTAGAGTTAAAGGGAATGAGGTTGTGTTTGAAAAGGTTTTAACCAAGAGTTAAGGGATGTGGTTATCCAATTAGAAAAAAAATGTATCAAAGGAAATATGGAATATCAAATAATAATAGTAGATTCACTTACAACTTAAAATTACATTATTCTCAATAATGTTTATGGCATTGAAAGCTTGGTGATTATTTTATACTTAAAATGGTTATATAAGTGATTGCGATGCACTTGAAATTCAATTATTGTAGGATATAAATATAGAGGACAAATGCAACGAAAATACATTCTTTCAAAAGTACCCAAAGTGATTATATATTTATTTCCCTATGCATTTTTAATGCAATCTCCATCTCCCATTTCTATTTTTTTTTCTTTGTATTCTCATATCGATGCTTTGGAATAGTTTTTCTTGTGATCATGAGTTCAAGACAAACAATGGTGACACTTCATGGTTGTGTTAGCTCAACAATGTTAATGATACATTAATTATGTTAGCTACTATGGCCATGAATAATCATTTCCATCAGGCTTGAATTCAAGATTGTTGGTAACACTGCTTTGCATCGTTGGAAATGATTTTCATAGGGAAGAATGAAACAATAATGGGGCGTGGATTTCTTATCAAAGCATGCCCCCTAATGTTGATATATCAATGTTAAGGGCATCATTTTTATTCACTAGGCATCATTTTATCAACATTTATGGCATCATTGGTATTTTCTAAGTGTTGATTTCAAGTGGCCATTATGGGTCTCGAACATCATTTAAATGACCTTCATTAGCATTGTTAAAGAAATGTTTAAGGGAGAAATAATAATTTCATAATTTTCACCACATCGACATTCATAGATGTGGATAAACCAATTTTCTTAACTCAAGTCATTGTTATATTAACATTTCTAAAATACATCAAAGTCAAATCAAATTAAATTTCAATGGTTTTCTTGAAAGATCTAATTTTGATGTTTAAAAGTCAAAACAATGCCATACTTACATTTTTTTTTGACCCCAAATGTAGTAATGACCAATGGAATTCTAACTTGTCTCCCTAGCATCTATTTTCCAGGTAGCAATTGAAAGAGCATGTTCAAAAAAGAAACGTTGATGACTCGAACAATCAAAGATACCCCATGGCATCATGCTAAGCTAATTTTTTGACCCCAAGACATTACTCCATTGGATACAACTCAATCGTCACATTCCATTAGCACAAGACTAGGTTACAACACATCCATTATTTTTGGACCCATCTTAACATATGATCATATAATAACTATTTTAAATTTGAAGATTATAAGATTATGAGGCTTGACTGAAAATTATCAACCACCTAGATGCACTTGTAGGGAAGTTGATTGTATATGTTTCAATGATGATGTTTATGGATACAATAAATTTACTTCTTATAAAGATGCATTATCTGTAGTAGACACCATCCATACTCATAGGACCCTTGGATAAATTCCTTATAAACTGTTGATTTTGTTTGTTGTGAGATGCACTTTCTTACATGCAATAGATTATGATCTGAAAACATTATTATTGGTGTGTACACATTATGTAGTATAGTATACTTGAAGAAAACATTGCTTAGCGAGAAAGGGACGATTCAAATAACTATGAAAGATAAGTCTATATTCATTATGAGATTGAATATGAGATATGTAACTTCTTGGAATTTAGTGTAAAAGATGGTTCAAATAGATATGTAACTGACTTGTATGGATCATTTGAATATTGTGAATTGTAAAAAGGTTTCATTTTAGTTTTTTAATATGGAATTTATCCATGAGACGTTTTTGATAGGAAACATTAATTTTCCTTGTGTGTATGACTTTAGTCATGGAAACACAAGCCCGGTGATTCCAATACTTCCTTGAGCAAGTCTTTCTATTGCTATAAATAATTTTCTTATGTCCACTATCTTTCACACCTAAATTATATAAATTTCTATTAGAACCTCATTTTTTATCACTCATTCATGGTCTCATTTCCTTCTTGGGGATTTTCAATCCTACACTTAGAAATCATTTTTTCCATTACTCAAACCCTTTCAATCATTGCCATAGTGAAATGAAATGAAATTATATTAAAATCTACAAATGATGTGAAAATCCTTAGATGTCAATTAGTTCTTAAGCATAAATTAACATCCAACTAGATTCGGGAAATTAAGATTGTTATGACTATTTGCAAAATATCATGTGAAAACACTTACTTATCCATAAATTTCATTAACTAATAATAACTTTCATAAATGAAACAAGCTAACATTGAGAGAAATATTAACAACAAAGATCAAGGAACATTACATAAGTTGATAATGAAGTTCACCCATCTTGGGCTACATCTTCGGGTTGCTTCAAAATGAGAGACTGCTTTATTTATGCTCAATAATGCTTAAATACAACTCCCATTTATGACCTTTTGATTTGCTACTCAAACACTAGTGCAAATGTCAAAATTGACACCACCTCAGAAAATTGAAACTTTTGACTGTAAACAATATATATTTCTCTCAAAGAATCTCAAAGCTAAAAAACTCATGAGCATAATCTCTTGGCACACAAATCGAGACCAAAATGAACTCAATCTGATTTCTTGGCACAAAATTCAATCATAACCAAAATGAACCCACTCCAAGTTCTTGGCATGATATCGCGCATGTGTACAAAATGAACTCGCTTCGATTTCTTGCACAAAATTCCATGTGAAAATGAACCCAATCCAGGTTCTTGACATATGAGAACCATGTGGTGCAATGAAAATGGNATTAGTAATTATAGAGCCAAGTATATTGTAATACAACAATTTTCTATATAAAAAAAAAAACATGGGATAAACAAGTTCCAATTGACAATTGATGATTATATTGTCATATCCCAATTCAATGTTACAATTGTATGTCTAAATAAGGTTGGCATAGTTCTAGGTTCAATCTGGATGGAAACATTGGGTACCTTCATCTTAGACATAAAGATTCTTTTTTGACATTCTCCTATAAGAAGATAGTAACATGGTGTGATGTTCCAATGGAAATGTGTTCATTAACATCCTCATTAGTAGACCTAAATGAAGTATAAAAAGTGATTCTTGAGATAACTAGAAGTCAATACAAAAATTGCAAGATTTCTAGAAAGAAATTGACAAGGTTGTCACTGACAATGATAAAAAAAAATCTCATCTTGAGAACTAGAGTCGAAGCTTGATCACACAAATTTAAAGATCTTGAAGATGATAAAAAAGACCTTCAATATGAAGCACAATTCACATATCCTACAATGTATTAATTAGAAGAGAAGATTAACAAGACAAAAGAGTTCAAGAGACAACTACAAGCATCAAGGAAAAAATATGTGACTTTTAAGTGAAGGATCAAACACAGAATCAACAAGATGTTGTAGTTCAATGTGATCGAGAATTAGAAGAGAATAAGGATGCCAAGAAACATTTTGAGAAGATATTGTCATCAAAGACAAGAAAATTAATCATTCAAAGATTAAAATTAAAATGTAGGGTATATTAATATTGAAAGTAGAAAAAATATATCCATGGATGTGAGTGAATCAAGGAAGTTTTTAGAAGTTGAGAATACAGATAAAGAAACCTTAATTGATCTAAATGAATCAAATAATTTTTTAGAAGTTGAAACTATATATCAAGAAGCCTTAACAAAATTGATCAAAACTAAAAGTCAATGTGTCATTACTAATGAAGTTTTATTAGTTAAAAATAATCCAAAAAAGGAGTTAAAAAACAATTCAATGAAAAATCAACATCTATAGATCTAGTGATGGTTGACATTCCATTGATCACTAGTTATGAAACCATTGATGCACCAATGAATAAAAAAATATACAAAAATATCAAATATCAACATGATGACTCAAGTATATCATGAAAATATTAAACTAGAGATTAATAAATATCAACTTATCAGGGTACCTTATCGACATCCAAATTACAAAAAAACTAGCACACAAGAATCAATGTACGAATGCCAACATTGTTCTTACATATTGAAGTATAAAAAATCAATACAACTCAAAGTCAATAACAAAGAAGATCGAATATGGAATCTTATCATTAGAGAGTTCCATAATCCATTTATCTTGGATTAATCATTTTTCAATGCAGAAATATTGTTCAAGGCTTTGAAAATCATACACTTTGTGTCCTCAACTTTGTCAAATAGGCGAAGGCTACAACAATGTAGATCATTCTATCAAAATAAATGTTCTCTACCCATACTTTCAGGACAAATCATTTAAGGGAGGGACTTGTAATATACCTAAGGTACATTAGTCTAGGGATGATTTAAGGATGGAATTTTGTTTTAAAGTGTAGAAACCTTGGTGAATCTTACTAATCCTCCATATGCCAATTATAAATGTTTGGCGATATTATTGTAAAAATATTCAAATTTATAAGGATTTTATATAGTTTTTATAAAAAATTGGCGATTTTTAAGGTAAAATAATTTTTTCCTATAGAATTTGGGCAAATCATTTTTAAAATAGAGAATCTCATTTTTGGAAAACCCATGGAAAATTAGCCCATGAGCAAAATTTAGCCCCTAAAATCATCCATGTTAAAATTACCACTATGTAATAATGCATAAAACATTTATATTGTACTAAATCAATGTTGTAATAATGATATTCCATTCCCTTTTCCAAATAACATGACTTATCACCCATATACACATACATTGTATTCATTTCAAAAATCAATCAATCTCATATATAAATTCATATAATAAAATAACTATTATTTAATATGGGTATATGGGATTTCTCTATGTATTCATGATGAATCCATGAAGTGAGCCATTAGTTTCTCTTCTCTTAAGTTGTATAAATTGCGATCAAAGCCTCATCTTCGAGATCTCATTCCTAGTATATTTTCCTTCTCAAGGTTGTTTAATCCTGCACCCAAAAATCAACTTTCTGATTATTAGTCCCTTTCAATCTCTACCATAATGAAATGAACTATATTATATCAAATTCCACAAAGGACCAAAATATATCATCCCTTAAAAATTGGCTTCCTTGCAATTGTTCCAAAAACTTGTGTCCTTGTCTACCCCTCCTTGAAATGATATGAAACACTGTAAATTAGACCAAACCATTTACAAGCACTTATGATGTTGGAACTTAGGCCTTATGGAGATTGTTATCCCATATCACAATTAATTCATTCAACAATGGTAACTAGTAATGACTATATGGGTTCGATCAAAGCCAATTTACTTGTAGCTAGAGTTAAAGGGAATGAGGTTGTGTTTGAAAAGGTTTTAACCAAGAGTTAAGGGATGTGGTTATCCAATTAGAAAAAAAATGTATCAAAGGAAATATGGAATATCAAATAATAATAGTAGATTCACTTACAACTTAAAATTACATTATTCTCAATAATGTTTATGGCATTGAAAGCTTGGTGATTATTTTATACTTAAAATGGTTATATAAGTGATTGCGATGCACTTGAAATTCAATTATTGTAGGATATAAATATAGAGGACAAATGCAACGAAAATACATTCTTTCAAAAGTACCCAAAGTGATTATATATTTATTTCCCTATGCATTTTTAATGCAATCTCCATCTCCCATTTCTATTTTTTTTTCTTTGTATTCTCATATCGATGCTTTGGAATAGTTTTTCTTGTGATCATGAGTTCAAGACAAACAATGGTGACACTTCATGGTTGTGTTAGCTCAACAATGTTAATGATACATTAATTATGTTAGCTACTATGGCCATGAATAATCATTTCCATCAGGCTTGAATTCAAGATTGTTGGTAACACTGCTTTGCATCGTTGGAAATGATTTTCATAGGGAAGAATGAAACAATAATGGGGCGTGGATTTCTTATCAAAGCATGCCCCCTAATGTTGATATATCAATGTTAAGGGCATCATTTTTATTCACTAGGCATCATTTTATCAACATTTATGGCATCATTGGTATTTTCTAAGTGTTGATTTCAAGTGGCCATTATGGGTCTCGAACATCATTTAAATGACCTTCATTAGCATTGTTAAAGAAATGTTTAAGGGAGAAATAATAATTTCATAATTTTCACCACATCGACATTCATAGATGTGGATAAACCAATTTTCTTAACTCAAGTCATTGTTATATTAACATTTCTAAAATACATCAAAGTCAAATCAAATTAAATTTCAATGGTTTTCTTGAAAGATCTAATTTTGATGTTTAAAAGTCAAAACAATGCCATACTTACATTTTTTTTTGACCCCAAATGTAGTAATGACCAATGGAATTCTAACTTGTCTCCCTAGCATCTATTTTCCAGGTAGCAATTGAAAGAGCATGTTCAAAAAAGAAACGTTGATGACTCGAACAATCAAAGATACCCCATGGCATCATGCTAAGCTAATTTTTTGACCCCAAGACATTACTCCATTGGATACAACTCAATCGTCACATTCCATTAGCACAAGACTAGGTTACAACACATCCATTATTTTTGGACCCATCTTAACATATGATCATATAATAACTATTTTAAATTTGAAGATTATAAGATTATGAGGCTTGACTGAAAATTATCAACCACCTAGATGCACTTGTAGGGAAGTTGATTGTATATGTTTCAATGATGATGTTTATGGATACAATAAATTTACTTCTTATAAAGATGCATTATCTGTAGTAGACACCATCCATACTCATAGGACCCTTGGATAAATTCCTTATAAACTGTTGATTTTGTTTGTTGTGAGATGCACTTTCTTACATGCAATAGATTATGATCTGAAAACATTATTATTGGTGTGTACACATTATGTAGTATAGTATACTTGAAGAAAACATTGCTTAGCGAGAAAGGGACGATTCAAATAACTATGAAAGATAAGTCTATATTCATTATGAGATTGAATATGAGATATGTAACTTCTTGGAATTTAGTGTAAAAGATGGTTCAAATAGATATGTAACTGACTTGTATGGATCATTTGAATATTGTGAATTGTAAAAAGGTTTCATTTTAGTTTTTTAATATGGAATTTATCCATGAGACGTTTTTGATAGGAAACATTAATTTTCCTTGTGTGTATGACTTTAGTCATGGAAACACAAGCCCGGTGATTCCAATACTTCCTTGAGCAAGTCTTTCTATTGCTATAAATAATTTTCTTATGTCCACTATCTTTCACACCTAAATTATATAAATTTCTATTAGAACCTCATTTTTTATCACTCATTCATGGTCTCATTTCCTTCTTGGGGATTTTCAATCCTACACTTAGAAATCATTTTTTCCATTACTCAAACCCTTTCAATCATTGCCATAGTGAAATGAAATGAAATTATATTAAAATCTACAAATGATGTGAAAATCCTTAGATGTCAATTAGTTCTTAAGCATAAATTAACATCCAACTAGATTCGGGAAATTAAGATTGTTATGACTATTTGCAAAATATCATGTGAAAACACTTACTTATCCATAAATTTCATTAACTAATAATAACTTTCATAAATGAAACAAGCTAACATTGAGAGAAATATTAACAACAAAGATCAAGGAACATTACATAAGTTGATAATGAAGTTCACCCATCTTGGGCTACATCTTCGGGTTGCTTCAAAATGAGAGACTGCTTTATTTATGCTCAATAATGCTTAAATACAACTCCCATTTATGACCTTTTGATTTGCTACTCAAACACTAGTGCAAATGTCAAAATTGACACCACCTCAGAAAATTGAAACTTTTGACTGTAAACAATATATATTTCTCTCAAAGAATCTCAAAGCTAAAAAACTCATGAGCATAATCTCTTGGCACACAAATCGAGACCAAAATGAACTCAATCTGATTTCTTGGCACAAAATTCAATCATAACCAAAATGAACCCACTCCAAGTTCTTGGCATGATATCGCGCATGTGTACAAAATGAACTCGCTTCGATTTCTTGCACAAAATTCCATGTGAAAATGAACCCAATCCAGGTTCTTGACATATGAGAACCATGTGGTGCAATGAAAATGGTGTGGTGTTTAAATAGGGGAGGTCGGGGGGTCTAATCCCACTCGAACCCCTATATTCTTGGATTGGAAATCAATGAAAACTTTAATACAAAGATTCCTGTGGGTGTTAACAAAGAGGCCCGTTGGCACGTTGGTTGGACCATTGGCATAGGTTGTTGGAATATGTGGGCGAAAGTCGCAGGTTCCAATCTACTCACCTTTCCCCCATTTAAAAATTGTAAAAAATTAAATATATTATAGCCCACTATGATTTACAGGTAACACATAGCTTGATTGGTTCGAGCACTTAGTTGAAGTCATTGACTTGATGCGAATAGGTCGGGTCCTCGATTCCCTTCGAACCAAACAAACTATATGCCCTTCAAACCAATTGGGTCAATCAAAGAGTGTCATGTGGCACTCTCTGATTGGTCCATGTCATCTCCACCATACACTTGTCAGATGCCAGTCATCATTCCAGTCACCTGCCACATTAGCACTGTACGTGCCAGACGTCATTCATATTGCCATGTCCCCTTCCATACTTCCATGTGTCATTCTTTCAATGATGCCACATGTTAGCCTCTAGTGATGCCACATGTCCATATGTGATGATGCCACACCATATGACCATACATGTCTGTAATACCATGTGGCATCTTGTCAGGATGCCACATGGCACTCCCTTTTCCATTTTTTGTTGAAAATTCAAAATGCCATAACTTCCTCATACAATGTTAGTTTTCATCTGTTAAAATTGTGTTGGAAATCTCTCGTCGAGCTCTACATAATGGAGTCATTTTCATTAGCAGTTGAGACTATCAATTTTTGAGTGTTCTAGATCCTCCTGGATCAACAAATGACCAAGATAGGTCATCCTTTAAATTTTGGCTTCCTATAGTTGTCTTAGAAACTTGTGTCCCTGTCTACCCCTCATTGAAATGTTGTAAAATATTGTAAATTAGAACAAAGCATTTACAAGAATTTATGATGCTAGAATTTAGGCCTTATGGAGCATCTTATCCCATATCACCATTAATTCATTAAGAAATGGTAAGTGCTAATGAAAATGTGGGTTTAATCAAAGACAATTTACTTACAACTAGAGTCAAAGTGAATGAGGTTGTGATTGAAAATGTTTTAACCAAGAGCTCAGGGATGTGGTTATCCAATAAAAAGAACCATGCATCAAAGGAAATATAGAATATTAAATGATAATGGTAGTTTCACTTACAACTTAAAAACTATAGTATACTTGATATTCTTGATGACATTGAAAGCTTGGTCATTATTGCATACTAAAAATGGCCATATAAGTGATTGAAATGCACTGGAACTGGACATTCGATTTTTGTAGAAAATAAAAATAGAGTAAAAATGTGAAAAACATGCATTCTTTCACGAGTATCCAAGGTAAGTATATATCTCTTTCCTTATGTGTTTTTCTATGCAATCTCTATCTCACATTTCTATATTTTTCCCTTTATATTCTTGTACTAACACTATGAAATAATGTTGCTTGTAGTCATGCGTTCAAGAAGGGAAATGGTGATGATTCATGGCTATATTAGCTCAAAATATTTGATGATTTGTTGGGCTATTACAACTAGCGATGGAACATCACCATTGTTGGTCTTGAACTTAAATCCATTGGAAACACTTTTATGTATCAATGGAAATAATTTTCACAGGGAAAACTGTACTAAAATTGTGAAGTGGGGTTTATTAGTAAAACATGCCCCCAACATATGGACATTAAGGGTGTTGTTTCTATTCCATAGGTGTCATCTTATCGATTTTTATAGCATCATTAATGTTTTCCCATTGTTGAATTAGACTAGACATTGAATGGGCATTATGGGTCTTGAACGTCATTTAAAGGAGCTTCAATAATTCCATTAAATTGATGTTTAAGGGAACAATAATTGGTTCACAAATATCATTAGATCAACTTTCAAAGATGAGGAAAAATAAACGTTCTTAACTCAAGACATTATTATATCGATATTGCTAAAACAACATCAAAGTGAAATCAAATGAAAGTTGGATGGTTTTTGAAACATTTGTTTTCGACATTTAAACATCAAAAAAATATTGTATTAATGTCATTTTTTCACTCCAAACGTAGTAGTGTTCGAGAATCCATGGAAAAAATTGTCTAGAAAAATCACATAGTATCCTACTATTAAAAAAGATATGATGTATTTTCTATAAGGTAAAAATGGGTATATGACTCATAATAAATATGATAGTAGTCAAACGCGTCAAGCTATCAATAGAACATTGTAAACATATTAGGATTCATATTAAAGTGTGACTAATCAAGAATATTGGATTCATCTTTACAAACATTGGAACACTAAGTCGGTGATGGTACATTCTAATAAATCACATGGTAGGTGGGAATCCAACAAGGAGATACTAATAGCATCTTTACACCCATAGGTTCATGCTTGGAACGAAGATCCTACAAATCATATGAATATAATTCAATCCATATCATAAAGTATGTCACAAAAGAACCAATAACCAAGATATCGTCAACATGTTGGAGGATGAGATATTATGAGTGGGATATTATGGTTGGTATATTCCCAACCAACATACTTGTACATATTTAATAATGAACTTCAACAATATTGACATGCATGTATGAATCCATAGAGGATTTCTCTCTTCAGTTTCTAATGATCATGGGTGACCATCATCAAAACAATATCATGTAAATATTTTGTACATTGTAAATGGTTGACACTGTCTATTCGAAAGAATATGATAAGATCCCACGTGGAATAATAAGTTTTCTTAATTTTGTGAAGTGGTAGAAACCCAACCATAAGTATGTAAGAAGGACCCCACTAAAGGTGTGAATAGTACTAAGTGGCCATAGTAAACGTAGTAAATACTATCTAGTGGTCATAGTAATATAGTAAATTATATATATATATATATATATATATATATATATATATATAATCTAGTAATTTCTCTTATTATAAACAATAATCACAACCTTTTGTTATACCAATTGTCTTAAACAATGGCCATGAAGATTTACATGCTTTATTTTACAGTGAACATCAAATTTTTAGCTATTTGTATTGCACTTTATGATATAACCATGAGGGAGGCATATATGGGGTTAAATGTATATGTAATAGGATATAGTCTAATAAAGTCACCACACATTCAATAGGTTAAAAAATGTATATATAGAGGTCAAAGCAGTTGTTATTAACATGAATGCACGATTTGGATATATGAATGTATTAGGTTATTTGGAGGAGGTTCTCCTATTATATAAGGAGCTATAATGAGCTATTGTGTAAATCATTAATATTATCACTTTTTGATTTGTATCCTACATTAACATATTGTGTACGATGTGTGTACTTTAGTTTATTATATTATTTTAAGGATTTGGTACTTAACATTTGGTATCAGAGTGGATAGTTCTTGGGTTGG
>JZKD02S0516054.1:0-16779 GCA_000966675.3 Picea glauca
CTCCCTCCTCCCTTTCTCTCACCCCTCCCTTTAACTATCTCTCCTCTCTCTTGATACTGCATCTACCACCTCTCTCCCACCTCTCTCTCTATATATCCCCACTCCTTATCTCCCTCTGTTGGCCCTCGACCAAGTTTTGAGAAAACCTTGGTAAATTTTGGACCACTTTTGGACTTCGATGGACTGGTCGAAGACGGAGCACCTAGGCGGAGATGAGATTGTGGATCTCAATTATTTTGTGGGCTATGTGGACCCAGCAAGGGTTTCTTTAGGGTTTTTTTAATGGTTTATGGGATGTCGGCCCATGGGTTTAGTACCCATTATTAGGCCTTATTGCAAGGGATTGTAAAAGTATAAGTAAGAATGTATTGTAGAAGGGAAGAATATAACTTTTGGAGCTAAGTTATTGTAAGGGAAGAATATAACTTCGGAGCTTCGAGAGTTCATTTGTTTAAAAGTGTGATTTGTACTTCGATGGTTCTGCATTCGAGACTTTTGGATCTAGCACAGGAGAAATCTCCTGAAGCCCAAAATTGCAAAGTGATTAATTAACACTTAATCATGACTAATATAACTTATTAAATGTTTTATCTATCTCTTTAAAACACTTTTAATTTTTTGTAATATCCAATATTTCAGCATTTGGACACTTTGGCGGTTTGTGAACTCAATATTTGTTTAAACTCTCGAAGGGTAATCTCCTGGAGTGATGTGGCAAAGATGATGTGATTCTTAGTGATGTGTCAGATAAGGAGGAGTGACATGTGTCACGTGAAATCAAGTGAATAATATGACACAAATGTTAAAAATAAGTGCCATCTGTCAGCCCCAGAAAATATTAGAAGACACATGTTCTATGACTCATCTATTAGTCCTTTTAGGAATTGTCATGAGGAAGTGTCTTAGGGACTTCGTGGATTCGAGGTTTTTGTTTTTCAAATTTATTGAAACTCCCAAAGTGCAAAGTTCTAAAGTTACCGTTAAAGATTTCTTTTTAAAATTTGAGTGACTTTTACATTTCGTAGATCTCAAGAACCGTTTGATCAAATTAGTGCATCTCATCGATGGGTGTTATTGCAAGAGCTTTATTTATATATAATGAACAATGAATTTATTTTAAATTAAAAGGCAATTTCCTAAGTTTTTTCTTTTTAGTGAAATTTTATTTCTAAGAGGCAAAAACAAAAGAAGAAAAATTCAAAATTCTAAGTGTTCTAACATAGTCTCCATATGGGGATTGTGGCTCCCTGTGAGGCACGAAAGAACAGTAGACCAAGTGCCTTTATTGGGTAAATGGAGTCATTATTATTTTTTTTTTAAATATTTTATGGTTTTATTTAAGAATTAATCATACATAGAAAAAATGAACTCATCCAAATCCAAAATTTTTAAAACATACTTAATGGTTGATCTCAAGTTAGGCTACTAAAAAATTTCTTTTCTTAAAATTGATTTCATAATTTTTTAAGATAATTAAAATAATTTTAACTAAAATATCAGGCTCTCACCGACTTTGTTCGCTTCAAGGTTAAGCAAATGTAATGTATTTATTTAGAGAATACCTAGTTGGTTCAGAATGTAAATATCACTGGAAAGAGAACTAGATTACAGAATATGATATATAGATATGTATGACATCTTTATAGATATCATAGATATTACTTCACTGCCAACGAGCATGTTCAATACCCTGGTAAATTTATCTACTTCTCCCATTGAAATTCATTTCACCACTTATATTAACGAATTTGCATTTCACTGAGATGAGGGAAATCAATATATGAATTTCCTTTCATCATCTCTTTTGGACAAGATGGGGGAATCAAATCATGAATTTCCTTTCACCATTTGTCTTGTATTTTAACATTTTGAAGTTGGGGCAATCAATTTGTATGTAACATACAAGGGATGATATATGTTTAAAATCTTTAAAATGAAAAAGAAGGTCTGTCAACAATTTTAAGAATACTCTAAATCTAACCTTCTAATTTTTAGTACACCTTCGCCTATAGGAGAAATTTTTGGGAAACTTTAATCATTTCAGGGATAAACCTTGCATGATCTTGTAGATTTAAAATATGACATCAGAGCTAAAATTATTAGGATTAGCTTAGACATACTTTTTCAATTAAAATCAAAGGAACGTAAAGATTTTTGCCTAATATTTTTTTGAAAATATGCTTTTGAGTTTTAAGAGTAAGGAAAGTCTTTTTATTTCTACGAAGACTAAAAGGATGAGAAAGGAGAAAGAAAATATGAAGTGGAAAGAACTTGGGGATTGGAAAAAATAACCAAATCAAGAATTCAGAGGATCTGAATCAAAAATGTCCTAATCCCACAAAAGTTTGTGTATTAAGTTCATATTTCTTTCGAGTTTATTTATTATTATTATTACTTTTTATTTCAGAGATGGCTTTAGAATTTATCAACATGACACTTTGAGTTATATTTTTCTACATCTCCAATTTTTATATCAGTTGATAACATCATCATGGGAAAAACTTCCTTCGCATTTATTTCAATAAAAAACAAATAATTGTATTCAGACTATAAGAAGAGTAGGAACTCATACCTTATTTTTCTTTTGAATTTTCAGCAAGGCAGGTTTTTTTATTTATCACCTGTTTTTAGAGAAATCAAAACGATGAAAAGACGAGTGTGGATTTATTTTTGGGCATCATCTCCTATTCAACAAGATCTATTCTGCAAAAGGAATGAAATACAAAATATTAAATAATCATGTAGAATAGAGATGGTACGAGATGAATATGCTTTTTATTTTTATTTTTCTTAATTTATTATTATTATTATTATTATTATTATTATTATTATTATTTTGAATTGAAGTCAAGCAATCATAATTTTATTGAAAATATTTACAACAAGTGATCACATGACTCAGATAATTTACAAAAAGAAAAGAAAAAATGGAAAATTAAAATTACCAATGTCAATCCAATCCGATATATACAATGGAAATCTAAAAAGTAACTTCTGCCTGAAATGTTTTAAATAAYGCCCATTGATAGGGGCTTCAAGAATCTCTCCATTAATATTTTCGAGCGACAATGAGTTTTTTCCCTCGGTAGTTGSAATTTTGAAGGGTCTGAATGAGAGATGATCRAATTTCCCATGTTTCCCTGCATCTTCCTTTCTAGCTTCCCATTTTAAAACTAAATCACCAGGAAGAAACTCCTTGTCTTTAGCTTTCTTATAAAAAGGGGTTTTCATGTTATCCTRGTATTTTTGGAGCTTATCATCCACTTCTATTCTATTTTTTTGTACTTYAATGATTTGATTTATTCTTCTGGTAATATCGTTTGGCTCATATTGTGCATCATGCCAGAGTTTCAYCACAGGAAGAACRAGATTAATGGGAATAATAACATCAGTACCATAAAATAATTGGAATGGAAACATACCTATAGATTTTTTGGTGCCAATTTTGATTTCCCATAAGGCATATTTTATGTGTATATGCCAAGATTTTTTGTTTTATGTCAAAACCTTCTTGATTATCTTCATCAAAATATTATTAGATGATTATTCCATCCCATTTTCTTGAGGATAGTAGGTTGTAGAATGACCTAAAATAATATTGTATTTTTGACAAAAATGTATTATTGCCATAGATTTAAAAGCCTGTGCATTATCAATAACTATATTCCTAGGAAAATCAAATCTTGCTAGGATGTTTTCCTCCAAAAAGTTTATCACTACTGAATCTGTAGCATTCTGATTTGGAATGGCTTCAACCCATTTCGTAAAATAATCAGTAGCAGTTAAAATCAATCTGTGTGGAGCACTTGATTGTGGATGAATTTCTCCAATGAAATCTAAGCCCCATTGTTGGAAAGGAGCTTCATCTTTTACTAGAATTAAAGGTAAGGCATGAATATTTTTCTTACCAACAAATAGTTGGCATGAATTGCGAGCTTTGACCCTTGCATTTACATCGGTGAATAATTTCAGCCAATAATATCCTTCCCTTAAAATTTTGTTAGTTGTTTCTCTCCAGGCATGATGTCCTCCACATACTCCTTCATGAAATTCATCAATGACACCTTCTGTTTTAGATTCTATAAGGAAACATAACAGGAAACAGAGAGGGTCTTTCCAGTATAACTTTCCATCAATAATGCAATACTTAATTGCACGTAGATTTAAAGTTCTTGCTTTAGAAGGAGTTATGTCATTTGGACATTGAAGAGTAAGGAGATATGTAACAATGTCACTGTACCAATATGATAATTAAAACTTATCTTCAATCTGAATAATAGGTTCTTGATCATCAATCTCCTCTATATCTAGAAGAGAATCATGAGACTTGAAGTTATTTATTCCAAGATCTATGAAATTTGATTTGGCTAACAACCTTTCTAGACCTTCACCTTTCACTCGTTTGGTTGGTTTAAATTCTAAATCAAACTCTTGAATTTTATCCAACCATCTACCTCTTCTTCCATCGTTTTCTGGTTGAACCAAGATATCTTTAATTGTATCTGTTAGTACATAAGCAATTTTTTTTAGTAAAAGACGTATCTTCGGAAAGCATTGAGAGACTTCACCATCGCATACGCTTGTTTTTCAAGAATTTCATATCTTAGTTCTGCATCTCTGAGTCTTTTGCTAAAAAAGGATATCATATTTTCGAATCCCTCTTTGTTTTTTTGAAGGAGTAATGCTGCAACAATATGTTCAGATGGAAAGGATAAGATTAAAAATTCTTTTTTATAGTCAGGACTTACCAATACTGGTGCTTCTCATATAGCTTTCTTAACACTTTTGAAGTATTCTTTGGCTTCCGTAGTCGATTTTACCTTGATGTCCTTCTTTAGCATATCTGTAATCAATTTGACTATTTCAATAAAATTAGGAATAAATCTCCTCAAAATATTTATTTTCCCTAAAAAAGATTGAATTTCTTTTCTATTTCTAGGAACATTGATCAAATCAATAGCTTCAACTCATTTAGGATCAACTTTGATTCCATCCTTTGAAACTATATACCCTAAAATATTATCTTCCTACATGGCAAAGTGTGATTTTTTTGGGTTTAGAGAAAAACCAAATTTTCTGCATTTGTCAAAAGTTTTCCTGAGGTGCACCAAATGTTCTGCATCAGAATTAGAAAAAAATGTTTGATCATCCAGATAAATAACAACAAACTTATCTCTCTCACAAACGAATGCAATATCCATTGCTCTATGGAAATTTTCTCCTACATTCATTAAACCAAAAGGCATGTTATCATACATAAAAGTTCCCCATGGAGTAGTAAAAATAGTATTTTCTCTATAATCTTCATGAACAACAATCTGATTGTATCCTGAGAAACCATCGATCATAGAAGTTATGTTAGCTCCTACCACCTTCTCTAAAACATGATCCATTTTTTGGAGGGGGTAGTTATCTTTAAGAGAAGACCGATTTAGGTTTCTAAAATCAACAGAGAGTCTCATCTCTATGTTCTTCTTCCTAACAGGGACCAAATTAGCCACCCATTCAGAGTATCTCATGGGAACAATAATTTTTGCATCAAGGCATTTTTTAACCTCCTTTTCTATTATTGGCAGAAGGATTGGGTTTATTTGTCTAAGCTCTTTCTTGAAAGGCTTAATACCATGTTTCAAGGGAATCTTATGCTCAATAACAGAAGTATCATAGGCTTTTAAATATTTGTAAGACCATGCAAAAACATCGTTATATTGTTTAAGTAACTCAACATATTTACTCTTTATTTGAGTCAAGATATTTAGATATTTTGACCATCTTGGGATTTTCATTTGTTCCTACGTTACAATATTCAACTTCTTCAAGTTGAGGTCGCAAAGTAGACTTTAAAGGTATATCATTTTGATCAAACAACCTTTTTATAGGGATAAGACCTCTGGGAATTTGATTATTTTTAAGTAAGAGAATTCGGTGATTTGCAATCTTGTGTTGGAACTTTTTGGGTTTTCTCCTTCTTGCATAATCCAGGTAGGATCATTCTGATTTTCTTGATCAGTGCGGGTCTCAAAAAACTCATCTACCATTTCCAGAAACAACTTGAATTGTTCATCATCTTCAAATACTTTCCATTGTTGAACATTATTTGGAATCAAAGTTTTATGTCTCATGTTAATATGATACTTCAGCTTCAAAACAGTAGGTGGTACAAAAGTTGCAGCAGCTTTGGCTAAAGAACCATCTTGATGATTATGCATTCTGGGAATAGAGTGGATGTTAAAATATTAGAATAAATTCTCTATGAGATCCCAGGAAAAATTTCTATACGACCCAAATCTCGGAGCTTGGTATTATTGTTTTATTTGTTTTACAATTATCTCAACATCATCATAACCTATCAAATGTTTTGTTTTTAGTTTTCTTGAAGCTTCTAATCCTAAAACTAAAGCTTCATATTCACACACATTATTGGTATAAACAATACCCCATTGTAATCTATAGTAAAAAGGAATATAATACTCATCACCTAGTGCCACAAATAAAACTCCAACTCCTGCTCATTCGAATATGAAGCACCATCAAAGAACATTTTCCACATTCTCTCTAAAATGTATATTTTTCTTTGAAACTTTTTTTTTTCTCTTCTTCTATACATTCTTCGAAATCATCATCTATGGATAATATGCAATTTCCTATATCTTGATCATCAACATATATTGCATAGTTATTAGGGTTTTTGGGGTCACTTAAAGTATAATACAATTTAGTTTCTATGTACAATCGAGTAAACTATCCAACAAAAATTGGAATTGTAGCATACGTCATGTCTAACTGGACTGGTCCTCCCAACTTTGGCACCCCAATATCTAGATAAAAGCATGCCATACTTGGTAGGAATGTCAACAACAACCACATTCATAAGAATACTTTTCACAAGAACTGAGCAAGATTTACAACTAAATCTTTAATCATACCCAGACATTTAGCTTTTCTAGAATCAAAAGAGTATAGATCTTGATAAGGTTTATTAATTTGAAGGCCCAATTTCTCCATGATAATCTTAGGCATCAAATTATGTGAAGCTCCTGAGTCTAACATGAAATTGTTTAGTAAATGATCGTGCACATTCAGTGTAATATAGAAAGGAGCAACATAATCTTTACTATTTTCAATGTGTGGTCCAAACATGATTGTAGGTTTCTCATCATGCAAATTGATAACATCAGCTTGACATTCAGCATCAAAAATATTTATTTCTTTTGTGATTTTATTTTTATAGATCAGATTTCTAGCAAGTTCAATAAGAGGAAAAGGAATTTTAATTTTATTTAGTTCATTTTCTAGATTGAAAGTCCCAATTGATTTTTCAACTTCCCTGGTCTGAACTTTGGCTTATTTATTTTCTAGATTCTTAGTCTATACTGCTTTCGTTTCAATTTTCTTTGCTCGAGCATCTTGTGTTTCAGTTGATGGTTTTATAATTGCTTCCTCATTCTCTTTGTTTCGAGATAAAATATTTTTTGGTGGAGTATTTCTAGAATTTGTTTCTCTTGGCCTTAAATCATATTCATGTTGGAGATCGACCATTATTGAATCAGCGAGACCTTTGTATGTAGAGTCTCCCAAATTGTTGATATTTTCATCATCATTAAATAGAGATTCCATATCCAACGATTTCTCATAATACTGTTAGGTTAGGTGAGGCTCAAGATCATCATCACTGAGGTTGTTTAGATCTTCATCTAATTCGTCATAATCTTGCACCTCATCTCCCTATATGAGATTCTTAGTTTTAAAAGGAGCTTGAATCTTTTGTTCCTCATTTTTTATTTTCCTTTGTTGTATCTGAGGATTCACGTTAGGATTTCTCCTGAATTGATTTCTAACATATGGATCAGGTTTGTATTTTTCCATTTCCATGCTGGAAATTTTATTTTATAAGTCTTTAATAATGTTTTCCATCTCATCCATTTTTTCCTCTGAAGAAATTTTTCCAGATCTAGAGAGCCCTACATGTTATTTAAAACTCATGGGTTCTCTTGTTCCCATATCAAATTTAGTTTTCAATTTTTTGGATGCCATCATATTGGATTCAATATCTATAGCATCATCTTTCATCCCTACTAAAGTAGTGGATCTTCTTTCTCTCAATACTAGAGCGAAATCAGAATAAAAATCCCTTGAAAAAGTGAATTTTGCAACTGGCTGAGAAGGTTTAACTTCATTTGGGATCTTGTGATAAAGTTTATTAAATATTGGAATAAATTCTAGGATTGATTCATCTATTTTCTTTCTCAAGGCTCTGAATTCGGTTAAGTAATATAGATGATATGTTTTCTCACCCCATTTCCTTAAGAAGGAAGTTTCTAGATCATTATACGATGGTATAGAGTCCACTGGAAGTCCTCTAAACCAAGTTCTTACTTATCCTTCAAAATTTTGTACTAACAGTGTCA
The DNA here is from genome assembly GCA_000966675.3 of Picea glauca. Lineage (NCBI taxonomy): Eukaryota > Viridiplantae > Streptophyta > Pinopsida > Pinales > Pinaceae > Picea > Picea glauca. The sequence continues at coordinate 8,409 of JZKD02S0516054.1, forward strand.
TGTAAACATCTTCATGCTTAATACCAAGGATGCCATTGAATTGGTAAAAAATGACTATATTCTCTATTGTTTTCAAGTCCCCTTAACTTGTGAATTTAGGGAGGATCTTCATGTCATTGTCAGGTAAATAATGTAAGATAGAAGGAAGAGCTAAGGGAGCATATTTAGAAGAAACCTTGGAAAAGGTACATGGAGGTTGAACTGGTATATTTTCTTTCCCACCAGTCCCTCCACCTCCGACACCTCCAGCATCCACCATTGAAAGTCTAGGAGAATAAATTCAAGGACTAAACAAAAGATTATCAAAAACTTCAAAACATTGATCTACTGAACTTTTGATTACTTTGGGACGGTGTGAATGAAGTTCATAGAAATGACCATAAGGAGATGGAAGATCTAAATGAGGAGGGAAAAGAGAACTTGAAATCGATATCTCATATTTACCATATGTATAGATAGGAGAAGAAGTAGGGGATGAATCTGAGTATAAAAAGTAATCTTCAGGTTTTTTGGAAACATAAACTTTTACTTTGGGAAGAGAAAGAATCGGTTGTGTATAGATGATAGTAGGGATTGAAAATGATTCTTTCTTTTCACTGGTAAAATTATCTATCAATGAAATAGGGGTGGTATGGATAATCTCAAATTTTATTTCAGGAACAATTCCTTCCAGAGTTTCTAATTTAACTTCAGATTTACTTGTTGATGATTCTGCATAATGAACTTGTTTATATTTTTCTTTAAGACATAGTTCTTCAGTGGGAATATTAACATTAACTTGCGTAACACTAGGTTGGTATATCTTACCTGCTAATGCAAAAACAAATTTTAGATATCACTTCTGTTTCAAAAACTTTTTAGGATTTTAAAATGGCGTAGTGTGCTTTTCGTCTGGGTTTTTCCTGGTATTTTTTCGACCGAATGCTAGATTTGCCTATAATGGATTTTCTAGGTGAAATATAAACTAAACCTTATCAGGTATTCAATCTGTGTTCACCATCAAACACCAAAATTCAACTTTTTCATTCTCCCAGGGAAAAATTTATTTCGTTCCTCTATTCCCCAACAACAACGCCAAAAAGATGTTGTTCTTGATATTTATTCTAAGGCTCAAAGAATAACACCAGGCATCAAATTTTTAAATTAATTTTTTTATAAATTCTTTCCTCTACCTTTAGTTTTTTTGAGAAATAATATTTAAGTGAAATTTATGACAAGACAGTACAGAGGTTGTATCTTGTTATCTGAGTCATAATTTTAATTTCAAATGATGTAGAAGTGATTGAAAAAAACTGTTAAAATAAATAAAGGTATCCATTTCAGATAAGTCTCACCTTATTTACAATAGAAGAAAAATAGAATATGTACCCTTGAAAAGAGATTAAGAATGCAGCAATTCACACAGGTTAGAGGTCTTGTTTTTACTCACAGTAATAACATAGGAAAAACTATAACTGAATGAGATTCTAATATATTATGATCACAGTGTTGGAATGTTTACAAGAAGAGTGTGCTTGTCATTGATGGCAAGAACAGCAACAATGATGACAAACAAGCAGGCAAGGAAGATCAACAGATAGGCAGGCAAGGAAGAATAACAACAACGATTGGATGGCAAGATCAGCAGTGTAAGCTCAGAAGGAGGAAAACAGTCAAAGCATGACAAAGGTTTTCGGAGTTTCGCAGATCGGGAAATCCAAAGGAAAGAGGTTCAAACTCATGATATATGAAATCGTGATAACAATATTGACAGGTGATTCAAGAAGGACATGTGGTGAGCGACAAAGATTTTGTTTCGGAGTTTCGCAGATCGAGAAATCCAAAGGAAAGAGGTTCAAACTCGCGATATGTGAAATCGTGATAACAATCTTGACAGTTGATTCAATAAGGACATGTGGTGAATGAAAAAGGTTTTTTTTCAGAGTTTCACAAATCAGGAAATCTAAAGAAAATAGGTTCAAACTTGCGATATGTGAAATCGCGATAACAATCTTGACAGTTGATTCAAGAAGGACACATGGTGAACGACAAAGGTTTTGTTTCAGAGTTTTGCAAATCGGGAAATCCAAAGGAAAGAGGTTCAAACTCGTGATATGAAATATCACAAAAAGATCTGGACCATTAGATCACCAAGGATTGTGGACCATTGATCAGGCATGAAGAAGGCTCGTGAAGTGGTGAAATCACGATAAGATCTGGGCCGTCAAATCTGGAGTAATTATGAAGGACCAACAGTCGTTAGATATGGTGAAGTTGCAAGGCAGATAAGACCAAGATTCATCCAACTCTCCAAAACTATGAAGGAATCCTGGCCGTCCATCAAGGATAGTCGTGGATCATTGGATCCAGAGGACACATGGCGAAAGATCATCATTTCGCTGACTAGAAAGTCAAAGGAGCAAAGTGCTCGTTTGATTGGTGAGTGGGCATATCTTGTGGTCGCATTGTTGAGAGTTAGAGAAGCCAAGCCCTATTTCAGAGTTCGTGACATGGAGAGTCGAGAGCACTCATCACAGAATACCTGAGATGTGAAAGTGCGAAATGCATTTTTTAATAGGGCTATGGTCACAACCAGTTGTTACATATGTGGAAGATAGAGGAAGGAACTAGTGGTGTTAAGCTCCATCTCGGAGTCTCAGTGATCGTGACTTGGAGCATCAAGACCCTTCATCACAGGAATCACAATATGCGAGATCGCAATGAGATCTGAACTGTCGAATCATTGTAGATATCAACCGTTGATCAGACTCGATGAAGTTTATAAACTCACAAAATACGAAGCACCTTTTGGTGCAGCCTGTGGTCATCGCCAATGATCATGTGAAGGGAAGAAGCTAGCAATGCTAAGCTTCATATCAGAGTCTTGGCTATCGCGACTTGGAGTGTCGAGATCCTTTATCACAGGAATGTCGAGATGCGAGATCACAAAATTAAAACTTTGTTTAGTGCTCAATCACATCCAGTGGGAATTTGAATTAAACGTAAGACCCTACAAACTCCATCCAACGGTGTAGGTGAATTTAAGTATGATCAAAGGGATATTGTTTCTCTTCAAAGTTAATCGATCAGTGGTGATTTAGTTGCTGAAGTGGTCTTTGGAGGTTCACAGTGTAACTGCTAGAAACCAATGATGGTTTATGTCAGAGGACTCGAAGAGACTTTTGTGTGATTGCCAGAGGAGATGAAGAGTCTCTAGGAATCTTCTAGTGGAATGAAGATTGTTTGTAGAGGCAATTGATAGATGGATCTAACGGCCAAAGAAGATGAAGAGTCGCCATGATGAACAGGTAGAGTACTCGACATGAGAGAGCATGCAGAAGCATGGCGGGACAGCATGCAAAAGGTGCACAGAGACTATAAGTATGCATAACAAAGAAGAGATGGGGGTTGTTGTTGTTGAGAGGGATTCAGGAGTGTAGAAGGAGGAGTGTGCAACAGCTGAAATACAGAGAAGAGGAATGGAGCATTGAATGGACATGGCGCATAGAGAATAAAAGGCAGAAGCATAGAAAGCACAAGGAACATGTGGAGCAAGATAGTAAGACACTAAAGGAAGGCTAAGACGCTCTTGTAAAGAAAAACAGAAGATTAGAAATCCCAAGAAGATGTAGACAGAGAGACATTGATACAGGAGAGCAAAGAAGCATAGTAGAACAATGATAATTCTGGTCAGCCAATAATAAATATTGTATCACTGTGATAAGTTTCATTAGCAAAACTTTATATTTCAGGTTGGTAGCACTAGTACATTTGGGTCAAATTCCGATGGCGCGTTCGATGCAATTGCCACTTTATATTATCGGGAGAACGAAAAACAATAGAACCCCTCAAATGTCGTTTCACATGACGTATCTTTTCTGACGACATAGATTTCATCGTTATTGTGACGTCTTGGAGGTGGCAAGACCGACGTCTCAAATGTGGAAAGACCGACATCTAGAACATGGCAAGAGAGACATCTAGAACGTGGCAAGACTGACATCTAGAACGTGGAAAGAGAGACGTCTGGAACGTGGCAAGACCAACATCTGCAATGTGGCAAGAGAGACGTCTTAAACGTGGCAAGAGAGACGTCTGGAACATGGAAAAAGAGACGTCTTGAATGTGGCAAGAGAGACGTCTGGAACATGGCAAGACCGACGTCTTGAAGGTGGCAAGAGAGACGTCTAGAACGTAAGAAGAGAGACGTTAAGAGGTATCATCTCCGACGTGGTTGCTATGGGAGCGGCACTCCAAGATGTCGCAATAGCGACTATGTTGTAGGTATTTAAAAAAAAAAAAATACAATATCAATACTAAGAGGGACAGGTACATTAACCTTTGCTAAGATACTAGCCATATCAATATTTAAACCTATATCATCGATCTTAGGCAAGGTTGGTTATAAGGAAGTTTATGGGGAGCCCTTGGCGAAAAAATTAATTTGGTAGATAAACTCACAATGGAATCCCAAGGACCAAGTAGATATGAAGCTTGGCTCCAAGGGATTTTCTATAGCAATGCATAGAGGACAGATAATGTGTCTTTGAAGACGTTCCCTACTTCACAAACTCAAAAGGTCTGCATCTAAAATTTTGGATGGAAAAGTTTGGCCCTAAAAGGGAGGACAGTGTTACCTTTACGAACACCATCTCAAGATTATGATTGGTGGACATAATGACCACCAATGGTTTCCATACATGGAACAATAAAAGAGGAGGTAAGCATCAGATTACAGTAAGGTTAGATTGCTTCCTAATATCTAAATCCCTCATCTAGACAGGAGTAGCATTTAAAGCAGAAATATTACCTGGAGCGGGATCTGATCACTATATGTCTAACCAGGGGCAACCTGGGGCCTCCCAGATCAACCATTTTGCTTTGAAATTTTTTGGCTTGATCATCTTTACTTCAAATAAAATATAAAGAAATGGTGGAAGGACGTAGATCCAATGAAAGGAATGTTGATGTATCGATTCTAGAAGTACCTCAAGATCCTAAAGACCAAACTTAAGTATTGGAATAAGAAAGTCTTTGGAAATATTTTTAAAGCTCAACATGACTTAGAAATCCAAATGGAAGAGGTTCAATCAATTATCATAAAATAAGGGAGGAATGAGAAGCTAGCACTAAAGGAGGATAGATCAAAGGAGCAAATAGAAATGAGAGAGAAGCAAGATGAAAATTTATGGAGACAAAACTCAAGAATCAGGTGGCTCAAGAAAGGTGATAAGAACTCTTAATTCTTCCACGATTCCATGATTAATCAATGTTGATGAACAAAATCGTTTCTCTACATAATGTCAATGGGGAAAAACTGGAAGAGCATGGTGACATAGAAAAGGATCTCATTGCTTACTACCATCAACTCCTCTCAAAGCTGGAGATTGAGAGAAAGAGCTATGAACTCAATCTTGAGCCATATCCCCAAATTGGTTACTCTAGAGTAGAATGTGAGTCTAATGAGAAAATCACTCTTGAAGAGATGGAAGGAACAATCATGGAGATGGCTATAGGGAAATCTCCAAGAAAGGATGGATTCACAACATAGTTCTTCCAAAATTGTTGCACTATGGTAGAGACAAATGTTTGGAAAGTGATAGAAGACTCTAGATCTACACAAGGAATTCTGCAAGCATTCAACTCTACCTTCCTTTCTCTTATCCCCAAAGAAGGCTGAGATAATTCTCCAGAAAAATTCATGTCAATCTCACTTTGTAATGTAATTTATAAAATCATATCCAAGGTTATAGCTAATAGACTAAAGAAAAATATGTATCGCATAACTTCGCATGAGAAAGGAGGTTACATGAACGGGGCCAGATTATGGATGGGATCATAGTGGTGCATAAATCCATTCATTCCCTAACCATGTATGCTCATCAAGATTGATTTGTCCAAAGCATTTGATTGTTCAAATTGGGAATTCATTTTTCAGATGCTAATAGCTTTTGGCTTTAGTTTGAGCTAGGTCAAAATACTTGTCTCAACAACCTTCTTTTCTATATTGGTTGATGGCTCTCCTCCCCCCTTTCAACCTCTCTGAAGGCATCGGACAAGGAAACCTTATTTCTCCATTTCTGTTAATTCTTATGGAAGAGGGTCTTGGGAGATGCCTCCACTCCACAATGTTGTTGCTTTTGGCCATCTAAAAGGCCTCAACCTCCTCCATGACTCGAGCCCTTATCCCACTTGCAATTTTTGGATGATATGTTACTTATGGGCTATCCCTCTACCAAGGAAGTAGTGCCCATCAAAGAAATCATTGATTCTTTCTTGTTAGCTTCTAGAACAACCATTAAGCAGTACAAATCCATTATCTTCTTCTTCAATACGCCTTTCATCACCCGGTGCAACATCATAAGAACCCTAATCTTCTGAAAAGGTTCTCTTCCCTTGAAAATATGGAAGTTCTTCAAATAGAAAATGTGTTGAGGAGTTCCTTAAGAAAGCCTTCTATCTAAGATAGAGAAAAAAATCAACTCTTGGACCTTCAAATCTCTTAACCTCCCAAGAAAATTAACCTTGCTTAAATATATTTTGCGCTCTATGCATTTACACTTGTTCTTAATGTTGGCAGCTCCAGCGAAAATCCTTAAGGCCATAAAGAGTCTCCAAAGATATTTTCTATGGGGCCCTACAAAGGAAAGAAAATGGACCTTTGTTGCCTAGGATAAAATCTACCTACCAAACAAGAATAGTGGCCTTAGAATCAGAGACCTTCAAACCCTCAACAAGGTTTTGGCAAGGAAAATCTAGTGGAGATGGATAAACAGCAAAGAGGAGTTATGGGATCAAATATGGAGGAAAAAATATGCAAGAGATGTCAAGGATAAAGGTCTCATAACAATGGAGGGACATGGACTTGGATCGTTGAAATGGAATAATGCTCAGAAAAGAAAAGTTGTAGTGCAAAACCACTGCTTTTGAGAAATTAGATCAGGAAATTATCCCCTCTTTTGGGATGATTCTTGGCAGTAGTAGGAACAATTAAACAAGCAAACAATCTTTATAGAAACTAGAAACCTCTTCCACTACTGGAACTAGTATCATGTTAGTCACTATTGGAAGGAGAGGCAAGACATAGCCCACAATGAAATGAAAACCTAAAAATGTTGGCCTCCACCCATCTCACAAGAGGGAATAGATCTCTTAGCAAAAGAAGTGAACAGAAGAAGAATAAGAGTTTAAGGAGGGTCAAGACACTCTCCACTAGGGATAGAGTGGAGGAGGAACCTTCCTGGTTAAATAAGCTTATAATTTGGAGGCAGGGCATAACTCGATTGAAAGAGAAAAAAATCTCGCAACAAGTTTGGACCACCGAGACATGGCCAAAAGTCTCCACCTTCCTTTGGTTTCTAGCCAGAAAGAAAGTTTTAAACTGGAATAAGCTTCAAAGGACCATCTATCTACTTCATGTGTAGTCAAGAGGCTCAGTCACCAGAACACTTATTTAACCCATATGCACACAGGCAACGATTTTGTGGTATCTTTGTGCTACTACCTTCAGGTAAACAGATAGAAGAAGGAATGTCATTCGAGAAACCATAAAGAGTCCAAATTGTAGAATGTTTGTTGGAAAAAGTCCAAATCATAGAATGTTTATGCTTCTTCATACCATATATCTTACTGTCACAAGCTCCCCTCTGCTATGACATATCAAGGCTATTAACCCAAGATAACATAAGACAAAAGGTAAAAACCACGTAATGAACAGAAAGAGTTGCATCACTAGAAACCTATGAAAATACAAGCAAGGAGTCTGACTTCTATGATATATCAAGTTTATTAAGCCAAGATAACATGCAACAAAAAGAAAAAGAAAAAAACATGTAACCAATAGAAAGAGTTGCAGCATTAGAAACCTGTAAAGAAACAAGCAAGGTGTCTGTGAATACATGCATAGAATCTCCAGTTGTGATAACACTTCAAATGATGAAACTTTGTTTGGGATGCAAATAATAATACTTCCATAATTTAGATTGCATCATCTCTTCTTTAATTATAGTTTGTCATGAAAGCACATGTTTAGCACAAAAAATTGAGTCACTTTTGAATCCATAGACTCTGAACATTTTTTTTGTATTACATTCAGCAAGGAAAAATTCCTCTCAAGAAAACCATCCCTTGCAAAGACCAAACTTCATAATACAATTCAACAATAACAGAGAAAGGAATTTTTACAAACAGATATATTTCTTATTGTTTTCCCTAAATACTTACAAGATAAGAGAACCAATCACTAGAGAACATGACAAAGTCTTCATAGAGGAGAAATGCAACAAAAAAACTAGAAATAGATAGCATGCAAAAGGAATTGTAATTCTGATCTTATTCATAACGATAAGTTGAATGGCTAAATCAGTGATAGTTGAAGACTGAAGTACATAAA
>JZKD02S0516065.1:0-16779 GCA_000966675.3 Picea glauca
AATCCTGATGCAATGCTAAAACTTTTGAGATGCCTTCTAATATGCACAATCAATCATGCAGATGCTTTTTATTGTTTGCATATGAATAATGATCAATTCAACACAATGCTCGTCTATCTAATTATCTTCTTGTATGAATGAAAACCAAACTAGCACAAGCAAAAGTCATACAAACAATACACCCTTTCATTGCAAACAAAACGAAAAGTGAAAGAAAAGAAACAATCAAAGAGAAAACAAACTTCACACCCAAAAGGAAAAAATTGAACAATGATCTTGACTAAAATTAAGATGAAGGGGTCTGTAGGCCTTTGATGACCTTCACCAGGGTTTTTACTCAGTTGAACAGAGAGAAAGACAATGCATGGGTCTTGGACTCCAAATGACGAAAAAACTCAACAACAATGGCGAAGAAGGCTACAAAATCCAAATAGTAAGATGTTCGTTCTTCAAAAAGACAGATGTCAAGACTGAAAGGGAAGAAACATTGACTTACAAGGTTACTCAGCAGAGGAGACACGGAGGCAGAAACCCAGAAAAAGCAATTCTGGAAGGTTTTTTGGGCCAAAGAGGGATGGCACTCTATTGCCAAAGGAAAGGAGCATTATAGCACTCTGTGCAAAGCTATGGGGGAGCGCTGACACTCCATTAATACTGGGACAGGGGCACCAGGGACAAAAAATTCCCAAAAATGTCAAAAGATCAGAAAATTGCAATCCAATTCCGACAATTATGCTGAGTATGATGGGGTAAGGAGCCAATCAGCTCATGAAACCAATCAAAAGAGGAGTGAACCAGGTTTGAAACAATCAAGGGATAAAACTAGGTCAATGAGGAGAAATCAAAACAAGAAGTTTCGATTTGAGGCTATCTCCCCAGTGGAGTTGCCAGTTTCTATTGTAGGAAAATCTTCCTGCGGACAGGTAGATTGCCTCTAAGAGCTTGACCCTAACTCTAGACAGAAAATGCTTAACGTGGACACTGACTTCCTTTCAAATCTATCTAAACTAACACATGAGAAGGAAGGATGACAGAAGTACCTATTTATCGACGTTTGTCCCTTCATGCATTGAGTCGCACTCCAATCCTTTGCTCCTCGTTGAGTTCTGCAGACAAACAAGATACGACCACTTCCTACTCTATTGATGTTAGCTTGAAAAAAGATCTATTAATTAATGATAAGTTCATGTAACATTAGACACAAACTAGAAAGAAACAGGCCAAGTGTGTCATATTGATGAGAATAACGACAACAGTACTTACAATCGTAGATGCGAATGCGACAGCTTNTATGAATAATGATCAATTCAACACAATGCTCGTCTTGCTAATTATCTTCTTGTATGAATGAAAACCAAACTAGCACAAGCAAAAGTCATACAAACAATACACCCTTTCATTGCAAACAAAACAAAAAGTGAAAGAAAAGAAACAATCAAAGAGAAAACAAACTTCACACCCAAAAGGAAAAAATTGAAGAACAATGATCTTGACTAAAATTAAGATGAAGGGGTCTGTAGGCCTTTGATGACCTTCACCAGGGTTTTTACTCAGTTGAACAGAGAGAAAGACAATGCATGGGTCTTGGACTCCAAATGACGAAAAAACTCAACAACAATGGCGAAGAAGGCTACAAAATCCAAATAGTAAGATGTTCGTTCTTCAAAAAGACAGATGTCAAGACTGAAAGGGAAGAAACATTGACTCACAAGGTTACTCAGCAGAGGAGACACGGAAGCAGAAACCCAGAAAAAGCAATTCTGGAAGGTTTTTTGGGCCAAAGAGGGATGGTGCTCTATTGCCAAAGGAAAGGAGCATTATAGCGCTCTGTGCAAAGCTATGGGGGAGCGCTGACACTCCATTAATACTAGGACAGGGGCACCAGGGACAAAAAATTCCTAAAAATGTCAAAATATCAGAAAATTGCAATCCAATTCCGACAATTATGCTGAGTATGATGGGGTAAGGAGCCAATCATCTCATGAAACCAATCAAAACAGGAGTGAACCAGGTTTGAAACAATCAAGGGATAAAACTAGGTCAATGAGGAGAAATCAAAACAAGAAGTTTCAATTTGAGGCAATCTCCCCAGTGGAGTTGCCAGTTTCTATTGTAGGAAAATCTTCCTGCGGACAGGTAGATTGCCTCTAAGAGCTTGACCCTAACTCTAGACAGAAAATGCTTAACGTGGACACTGACTTCCTTTCAAATCTATCTAAACTAACACATGAGAAGGAAGGATGACAGAAGTACCTATTTATCGACGTTTGTCCCTTCATGCTCTGAGTCGCACTCCAATCCTTTGCTCCTCGTTGAGTTCTGCAGACAAAAAAGATACGACCACTTCCTACTCTATTGATGTTAGCTTGAAAACAGATCTATCAATTAATGATAATTTCATGTAACATTAGACACAAACTAGAAAGAAACAGGCCAAGCGTGTCATATTGATGAGATTAACGACAGCAGTACTTACAATCGTAGATGCAAATGCGACAGCTTCGTCAAGTCCTCTTCGTCTAACCCTTGCCTGAAATCTCCACAACTTGGATAACAACAGCTTCACTGATCACTCTCCTTTGGCTGACTGTGTGTTTCCTCCAAGATCATAGGTTTCATGCTAGCAGTTCTTCCCCCTTTCCACCATCATAGAACCTGCTTATATAGGTTAAGAGGAGCTTAACCTCTTGAGTTATCTTTAGAACAAGTTGGGAACTTCCTCCTTAGATCAGGGATCTCTTGATGAAACCAAGAATTCGAATACAACTACCTCCTAATCTCGAAAGATCCTCCCCTTATTCTCCTCAACGGGCCAACTACTGCCTCAGATTAGGCAGCGCTCCCTTAGAAGGGGCATCAGAGCATTGTAGCGCTCCCCGGTAAGCCTTGGGGTAGCGCCAGCTCTCTCAAGATGAGAAGCGCTCCTTCAAAGGGGGCAGGGGAGCATTATAATTCTCCCTTAAGCCTTGTAGTGGAGCACCAGCGCTCCTAGAGCTGATACATGGGAGTGCTCCCCCTCAAAACCTTTGTTTTAGAGCTCTATTCAGGTGTCAAGAGTTATTTAACTTCAGTAGACCAATTCTTCTTCTTCAAATCAAGNTGGAAAAGAGGCCTATATGCCTACAAAAATGGGATGTAAGCTTGTAGTGTGTTTTCTTGTTGAGGAAATGACTCAAGATCCTTGTGAAGACTGCTCTAAGAACTCTTGAAGTAGCTGAGATTTCCTAGAGTCCCTAGCTGAGAGATTCCTAGAAAACCAAGTGAATTAGAGACCTTTATAAATGAATGGGATAGCTCAAGGGACAGTGAGTAGTGAAAGGGGTACATTCCTTGGGTAGTGCAAGTTGTGGGGAAGAGAGAGTTGGTGGATTGGAACTATTGTAGGAGTAGGACCCGGGTTTAGGGGTTGTTATGTGTGGAGAGTGTATAACTAGAGGGAAATATTTCCTCATGGACTCATTGCCTCGACTCGGGGGTGGCCTATTGTTGAGAGAAAATGAATAGAACCATCTATGGTTGGGAGGTTCATCCTTCGTATGTAGGCATTTGGTTAATTATTAATAGATAAGTGTTTATGTTATGTTCTTATGTTATTCCATTGTGTAAATGGTTTAGATGAATGTTGGGTATTTTTTTGTTTTCTTGGGCAGTTGCATTCATGTTTTAATATATGTTGTTAGATGCATTTAGAAATGTAGTATTATTCAAATGGTTAAATATGTGTGTGATGTGTAGCTAGTAGGCTACATGAAATTATTTAGAAAAAATATATTAAATTTTAATCTGCATTCTATACATAATGTTCCTTAGTTGGGGTGGGTTACGTTATACAAATTTCGTATAAAATCATTTACACAATGGAATAATCATAATAAAACAATAGAATACTTATATGTTTATAAAAATAACCAATTGGTTGCGTACGAAGGGCTCTCCTCCTAACCATAGGCATTTTTTTTCCAAATCTCAACAGCAGGCCACCCCCAACCTGAGCCTATGAATCCACAAGGAGATATGTCCCTCTTGGTTTTCCACTCTTCACATTAAGTATCCCAAAACCCTGGTTCTACTCCCACAACAGTTCCAATCCATCAACTCTCTTCCCCACAACCTACACAACCCAAGGAATGTACCCCCTTCACTACTCTCAATTCATTAGGATGTACCATTTGTTTATTAGGGTTTCCAGTGCACTCAGTTGGCTAGGAATATCTTAGTTGAGTAATCCAAGAACTCTCAGTTGTTCTAGGAGTGCTCACAACAACCTCCACAAGACTCTTGAACCATTTCCTCAACAAGAAAATGCACTACATGATTACAAACCAGTTTTACAGACACATAGGCCTCATTTTCATTATAAACATTGTATTGTATCCAACGATTATCATTTTTATTAATAATTCCAATGTACATAATACATAGTTCAGCCCTTGTCCATATTAATTCAATACATGTTTCTTACCCCAAACATATCATCTCACCATCTTAAATGATAGTTACACAATTACATTATAATTTGTAGGAATTAAAACTAGGGATGTTACAATCCCCCTCCCCTTATATTTTCATTTTCCTCAGTGCACAACACCTTACGGTGTTCATATATATCACAATGCTAGGATATCTATCCTTTAATCAACATACAAGCTCTTTAGTTTAAAATCACATGGACATTCGGGCCCAAAAAAATAAATACATTAGAACCCTGGATAAAAACATATGCATAACCCAATGGCATTCTCCTACAACTATATCGATTTCCACCATCTCTCTTCCACACAACCTTCACAACCTAAGGAATGTACCCCCTCACTTCTCTCAGTCCATTAGGATGTTCCATTCCTAATGTGCCCCTTTCACTACTCTCAGTGCATCAGAATATAGCATTTTAACAGGGTATTTGGCACAGGTGACTGGGAATATCTCTTATTGGGAACACAAGGGAAATCGATGCTAGGAAAACTACCTAGAAATAACTAGCATGGACCTTTCTACTGCATTGAAACCCACTCAGTATTTCACTCCTCAGTCCTAACAACCTGGTTCTTCTGCAATGCAACTCCCACAAACGAGTTCACTATTAAGGCATGAAAACCTAGTTCTTTGGTATTCAACAACTTCAAACATCTTCGATAATTTCCACTAGACTCTAATATTCTCTTCCTTTCTCTTATGAAACTTTTCTTCCTTGCTTTACTCACCCTTCAGGCTCGGGCATCCCTTTCACTATTATTGTTATATAGTTCTTCGAGAGATCTTTCATTCGCCAAGGGGAGGTCCAAATTACTGCTAGAATTTCACTAGAAATAAGTAGCCTTTGGCATTCATCTCATATGCATCGTATGCATACAACCAATATGAGACATCATCATACAATTTTCAATCATTAATTTTCAAATATGTTTTATACAAGAAAAAAGAATTTCCCAAGCATGAGTTTTTTGCTCATAATTGTTTGGCTCTTGTAGTAGAAGGCATCAACGTTCTTGATGGGATTACACCATTTCCATATCCAAGACCATTTTTCCTGCATTTGTTTTCAACTTTCATGTAGCCAAACAAATTTTCAGTATTCAGGCACATTATCATTTCATTATATATTTACAATAGCTCACAAAGAGACCCATAATTGTGCATACTAACAATTTAATTGTTTCTTGTTGTTAAACATATTAAATGGAATAAAACTAGCATTCCCTATATATGCATTATTCAACATACCAATTATAATGCAATCAAGCATTATCAAGAAATAAAACCACTTTTACAATACCCATGGCCACATCCACACAATGCATCCTTGCATTGACTCTGGAATACCACATATCTATGTCATGTATTCCACCATGTGAGTTGGAAGGTATATCCCATGCCTCAACACTTCATCCAAACTATTCCCCAATTACTTTCTCGATCATTTGGATACCTTCCTCTTCGACCCGTACACAACACTAGGAATATAATTTCCCTCGGTGCTCTCCCGTGTCGGAAAAGAGGTTGTATTCCAAACATAGGTTATATAGGGGAAGACCATTACACACATGTATGGCATTATACACCTTCCATATCCAACCCTAACATGGCCTCACACATGGCCATCTCTAATGGCATTCATTGCTACAGCAAGAGTATTGTCTGATGACTTGACTTGGTTAGGATCTTGTAACCAATATAACATAATATGAAGTTAAATTTTACATAAATGCATTCAAGCATCAATAAAATTTGTATATTCAAGACCTTCTAACTCTACACACCAATTCCAATATTAAATTTTACTAACAGAATTCTTACCTCAATTTCCTTTCAACAATTATGCATCATAACCAACCAAATGCATACCTGCATGGATTTTATCAAATTACTTGATGCTACTTGTTTGGCTAGCATATTTGTAGGAACTCACATTCTCCCTTCACCAACCTTGTTCATAATTTTACCATCCTCATTTGTCTTCATATGGATGGCTTTCATATGCAACAACATCATCAACTTCTTCAACCATGTTATGACAATTTTCCTGTTTATACACTCCATCATTAGTTGTACCCAATTATCACATTTGCATTATTTCATATGTGTGTGTGTGTGTGTGTGTGTGTTTCTCATTAGTCTAGAATCATTCCATATGCATGTCCAGGTATGTTTATATGCACTAAGGCACATCAATATGCACCAAGCATTTAATTTTCATCAAAACCTACTTCATGCACATGCATTCTAGCTTTATTATATGCATCAGTCATCACTTCCACTATGCACTCCAATGCATATTTATTTCAACTTTATTATTTATTTATTTTTGCATAACATAGATGGTTATCCTTGAGTTCTTGTAGAACCTTACTACCTTGTTCCCTGCCATTCTTCTCATTTGGGCACCACTGATTCCTGATCTAAACCTTTTCCAACCAATTCCCTCTCGTCCATTACGCATTTTCAACAAATATTTCATATTGTTAGCTACTTCAATTGTGCACTCTGATAATAGAGGCATATTTATTTCCTCTATCATTTTCATAAGGTTGTTACCATCAAAAAATGTCTCCTCAACAACTCCAATCCCTCCTTCAATTCCTCTGCACATTATGGAATTCTCAGAATGAACGAGTTCTTTACAGGACCCTCTTTTGTATTATGTTCCTCTTGGTTGCTTCTTTTCCCTGAGTAGTTCATTCGAGTTCCTTTTGAATTATTCTTATTCAAAGATCCTTCCTTCCTTGAATGCAAACAACATGTTAAAACATCCTAGATATCTCATGAATTAAATCACAACAATTGCATTCTACACATGACAAATATGAGAGTCAAACTCATTAACTTTTGGGTTTAGCATGTGTATCCTTCTACACACGTGTGTTTTTAAAATGTAATCCAAAATTCTTTGGCATAAATATATATGGACCTATACAATCCATTGTTCATCTCTCAACAATCCTCCAAATCATGGCTCTGACCTTCCAACATGGTCTTTATACAATCCCTTCTCATGGGACTATCTTAGCATGAAACTCCTCGTTTCACCTCAATCTTTTCATCTATTTACCTCCATAAAATTTATGCACATCCATATGAATGCACACTTAACATTAGTCTTCCCTGTGGCAATCCACCATTATCAACATGAGACTTCAAAGTAGATTCATTAGTATATTTCCCTTTTTCCTATGCTCTTCATTGCACATTTATTTCAACTTTAATTATTTGTTTATGTTGTTGTAGACAGTTGTGGTTGAACTCGTGTATATACGTGTTTCCTTGTTCTTCTTTCTAAACACCCTCTAGCCAAGTCCAACTTGGATGACTTGCATTTCCAGCCAATCTATCCTATGAGAATTTTCTCCCACTCAGGAAAACATGCCCCAACTTTACCTTGTTGTGAATTTCTATCATCCTAGGATGATGTAATTTATATCATTCCATCACCTTTATGCTAGAGGATTTTCAAATTTCCTTAACCCTCAACATTATGGCATACATTTCAATCATTTCTAGTTGTACATTAACCTTGCCAAGTTTTAAAATACTTCTATTATGCTCCACATGTCCATGATTTTAAATTTGAGCTCAAAGAACTCTTGCACCTTCTTGTCATATTATTACTTTGACTACTACTTCTACTAGAAACATTTCTGGAACTACTTTCAAGAAATTTCTCTCACCATCTGCTCTATAGTTATGCACTTCCTTCTGTAGCTCTTGATTCCTCAACAAATGGCAAGCCTTGACCTGCTTCCCTATATAATAGACCCTAGGATTAATCTGGAACAAATTTGCACAATATTCATTTATGGAATATTATCCTCTTATTAGCAAACACTTCACACAACATTGTATGCTTGAGTGTTTCCCTGCTTATTAACAATGCCATGTTATTAATCTCAACCCCTTTATTTCCAAGTGGTTTCACTTTAAAAAGTGCCTCCACATCACTACATAGGCGCTATCATGAGCATATGCACTCTTCTTCACCTAGAAATCACCTTTGGCATATATTCCTCCAAAACTAACATTATTTGGAAAACTTACACTTTAAATAGTTGCATGGTTCGTGGAACCTTGCTCTAATTTTCCTGCAACTTTATGAAAAAACCAAAAGCTTCCTTAGATAAATAAAACAATATATCATCATGTCCTTTGTATTACCTTTCCAATGTATGTACTCATGCCTCATTCCAAGTTCTAAGACAAAATTTATGATTATTTGAAATCAACAATTTCACCCATTGTTGTACCTGTTTCACTGGTTCAAATAATTTTTAGAGGTCATCTTTTGTCACCTATAGAAAACATATGTTAGGAAATAGAAAAACTTGTGTATTATCCATTGATAATATTGATTAAAGTGATCTCACAACAACTCTCATATTTCTTATCTATTTCCCTAGACAAAATCTGCAGCAATCTGGAAATGACAACTTTGTTCCTTTTGCACTTTCTCCTGACATGGTGATTTCAAACCTATCTAAGTATCCCTAATCCAAATCATTTGTAATTTTGAAAGAATCCCAATTGGGTATCTTCATGCCTATATTTTGAACGATATATCAAAACTTCATGATGATCCAGGCTTCAAGCTGATAATTATGGCATGTATAATTTTTTACTATTTTCCCATTTTTAGCCTTGTATGATACATGTGTGTTCTCTCTTCTTCTGCACAGATTTAGGTACCCAACTTCCACATATAGCTATATGGTTGTCTTCTATGGTCCATGATATTTTGATAGAATTATCCTGCACCCCAAACTAAATTTAGAGAAAGGAGTTATGCCCTCTAGAAGTAAATTGGTACTAAAATTATACCCTTTACTATTTCACCTATAGCATCTTCATACTAGCTCTGTTTTTCTCTCAGAATATCTCATTATAAAGATATCACTGATATATTTCATTTAAGATGAAAATATTATGTATACTTTAGGTACACACAGTTCTCACGATTTTTCACCCCTAAAAATGTTATTTATTCCCTCAAAATCCCTTTGCAAGTTCAAGACCTTTTAAATCTGAAAATTTTCACTGAAAATGAATGATTTACTATTGTGACACTCTATATATCTGAGTCATTGATACCAAAATTGGGAGTAATCCAAACCATCGATCCACTCAACCTTACCAAGCCCACAACTAAACCTTTCACAAGCTTGTTAGGATCAACTTCACGAGATCTTCCTATCAGAAAGAGTAACTTTCCCAAGCTCACAACTCCTTTTGAAACCTTAATTCCAAACACTATCGGCCTTTTCCCATTGGAAAACCCCCATCGAAATGCAAAATTTTCTTTCTTATTGATCTTTTTGAAGTTCGAATTCTTATAACCTATTAGGACTCACTCTATTAGACTTATCCATCAAGAACATCCTCCCCAAATGAGACCTTCCAATATCCTTCCTCTGAAGATCATCATGAACAAACCTTTCCAAAAACCATCAAAAANTGGAAAAGAGGCCTATATGCCTACAAAAATGGGATGTAAGCTTGTAGTGTGTTTTCTTGTTGAGGAAATGACTCAAGATCCTTGTGAAGACTGCTCTAAGAACTCTTGAAGTAGCTGAGATTTCCTAGAGTCCCTAGCTGAGAGATTCCTAGAAAACCAAGTGAATTAGAGACCTTTATAAATGAATGGGATAGCTCAAGGGACAGTGAGTAGTGAAAGGGGTACATTCCTTGGGTAGTGCAAGTTGTGGGGAAGAGAGAGTTGGTGGATTGGAACTATTGTAGGAGTAGGACCCGGGTTTAGGGGTTGTTATGTGTGGAGAGTGTATAACTAGAGGGAAATATTTCCTCATGGACTCATTGCCTCGACTCGGGGGTGGCCTATTGTTGAGAGAAAATGAATAGAACCATCTATGGTTGGGAGGTTCATCCTTCGTATGTAGGCATTTGGTTAATTATTAATAGATAAGTGTTTATGTTATGTTCTTATGTTATTCCATTGTGTAAATGGTTTAGATGAATGTTGGGTATTTTTTTGTTTTCTTGGGCAGTTGCATTCATGTTTTAATATATGTTGTTAGATGCATTTAGAAATGTAGTATTATTCAAATGGTTAAATATGTGTGTGATGTGTAGCTAGTAGGCTACATGAAATTATTTAGAAAAAATATATTAAATTTTAATCTGCATTCTATACATAATGTTCCTTAGTTGGGGTGGGTTACGTTATACAAATTTCGTATAAAATCATTTACACAATGGAATAATCATAATAAAACAATAGAATACTTATATGTTTATAAAAATAACCAATTGGTTGCGTACGAAGGGCTCTCCTCCTAACCATAGGCATTTTTTTTCCAAATCTCAACAGCAGGCCACCCCCAACCTGAGCCTATGAATCCACAAGGAGATATGTCCCTCTTGGTTTTCCACTCTTCACATTAAGTATCCCAAAACCCTGGTTCTACTCCCACAACAGTTCCAATCCATCAACTCTCTTCCCCACAACCTACACAACCCAAGGAATGTACCCCCTTCACTACTCTCAATTCATTAGGATGTACCATTTGTTTATTAGGGTTTCCAGTGCACTCAGTTGGCTAGGAATATCTTAGTTGAGTAATCCAAGAACTCTCAGTTGTTCTAGGAGTGCTCACAACAACCTCCACAAGACTCTTGAACCATTTCCTCAACAAGAAAATGCACTACATGATTACAAACCAGTTTTACAGACACATAGGCCTCATTTTCATTATAAACATTGTATTGTATCCAACGATTATCATTTTTATTAATAATTCCAATGTACATAATACATAGTTCAGCCCTTGTCCATATTAATTCAATACATGTTTCTTACCCCAAACATATCATCTCACCATCTTAAATGATAGTTACACAATTACATTATAATTTGTAGGAATTAAAACTAGGGATGTTACAATCCCCCTCCCCTTATATTTTCATTTTCCTCAGTGCACAACACCTTACGGTGTTCATATATATCACAATGCTAGGATATCTATCCTTTAATCAACATACAAGCTCTTTAGTTTAAAATCACATGGACATTCGGGCCCAAAAAAATAAATACATTAGAACCCTGGATAAAAACATATGCATAACCCAATGGCATTCTCCTACAACTATATCGATTTCCACCATCTCTCTTCCACACAACCTTCACAACCTAAGGAATGTACCCCCTCACTTCTCTCAGTCCATTAGGATGTTCCATTCCTAATGTGCCCCTTTCACTACTCTCAGTGCATCAGAATATAGCATTTTAACAGGGTATTTGGCACAGGTGACTGGGAATATCTCTTATTGGGAACACAAGGGAAATCGATGCTAGGAAAACTACCTAGAAATAACTAGCATGGACCTTTCTACTGCATTGAAACCCACTCAGTATTTCACTCCTCAGTCCTAACAACCTGGTTCTTCTGCAATGCAACTCCCACAAACGAGTTCACTATTAAGGCATGAAAACCTAGTTCTTTGGTATTCAACAACTTCAAACATCTTCGATAATTTCCACTAGACTCTAATATTCTCTTCCTTTCTCTTATGAAACTTTTCTTCCTTGCTTTACTCACCCTTCAGGCTCGGGCATCCCTTTCACTATTATTGTTATATAGTTCTTCGAGAGATCTTTCATTCGCCAAGGGGAGGTCCAAATTACTGCTAGAATTTCACTAGAAATAAGTAGCCTTTGGCATTCATCTCATATGCATCGTATGCATACAACCAATATGAGACATCATCATACAATTTTCAATCATTAATTTTCAAATATGTTTTATACAAGAAAAAAGAATTTCCCAAGCATGAGTTTTTTGCTCATAATTGTTTGGCTCTTGTAGTAGAAGGCATCAACGTTCTTGATGGGATTACACCATTTCCATATCCAAGACCATTTTTCCTGCATTTGTTTTCAACTTTCATGTAGCCAAACAAATTTTCAGTATTCAGGCACATTATCATTTCATTATATATTTACAATAGCTCACAAAGAGACCCATAATTGTGCATACTAACAATTTAATTGTTTCTTGTTGTTAAACATATTAAATGGAATAAAACTAGCATTCCCTATATATGCATTATTCAACATACCAATTATAATGCAATCAAGCATTATCAAGAAATAAAACCACTTTTACAATACCCATGGCCACATCCACACAATGCATCCTTGCATTGACTCTGGAATACCACATATCTATGTCATGTATTCCACCATGTGAGTTGGAAGGTATATCCCATGCCTCAACACTTCATCCAAACTATTCCCCAATTACTTTCTCGATCATTTGGATACCTTCCTCTTCGACCCGTACACAACACTAGGAATATAATTTCCCTCGGTGCTCTCCCGTGTCGGAAAAGAGGTTGTATTCCAAACATAGGTTATATAGGGGAAGACCATTACACACATGTATGGCATTATACACCTTCCATATCCAACCCTAACATGGCCTCACACATGGCCATCTCTAATGGCATTCATTGCTACAGCAAGAGTATTGTCTGATGACTTGACTTGGTTAGGATCTTGTAACCAATATAACATAATATGAAGTTAAATTTTACATAAATGCATTCAAGCATCAATAAAATTTGTATATTCAAGACCTTCTAACTCTACACACCAATTCCAATATTAAATTTTACTAACAGAATTCTTACCTCAATTTCCTTTCAACAATTATGCATCATAACCAACCAAATGCATACCTGCATGGATTTTATCAAATTACTTGATGCTACTTGTTTGGCTAGCATATTTGTAGGAACTCACATTCTCCCTTCACCAACCTTGTTCATAATTTTACCATCCTCATTTGTCTTCATATGGATGGCTTTCATATGCAACAACATCATCAACTTCTTCAACCATGTTATGACAATTTTCCTGTTTATACACTCCATCATTAGTTGTACCCAATTATCACATTTGCATTATTTCATATGTGTGTGTGTGTGTGTGTGTGTGTTTCTCATTAGTCTAGAATCATTCCATATGCATGTCCAGGTATGTTTATATGCACTAAGGCACATCAATATGCACCAAGCATTTAATTTTCATCAAAACCTACTTCATGCACATGCATTCTAGCTTTATTATATGCATCAGTCATCACTTCCACTATGCACTCCAATGCATATTTATTTCAACTTTATTATTTATTTATTTTTGCATAACATAGATGGTTATCCTTGAGTTCTTGTAGAACCTTACTACCTTGTTCCCTGCCATTCTTCTCATTTGGGCACCACTGATTCCTGATCTAAACCTTTTCCAACCAATTCCCTCTCGTCCATTACGCATTTTCAACAAATATTTCATATTGTTAGCTACTTCAATTGTGCACTCTGATAATAGAGGCATATTTATTTCCTCTATCATTTTCATAAGGTTGTTACCATCAAAAAATGTCTCCTCAACAACTCCAATCCCTCCTTCAATTCCTCTGCACATTATGGAATTCTCAGAATGAACGAGTTCTTTACAGGACCCTCTTTTGTATTATGTTCCT
Organism: Picea glauca; assembly: GCA_000966675.3. Taxonomy (NCBI): domain Eukaryota; kingdom Viridiplantae; phylum Streptophyta; class Pinopsida; order Pinales; family Pinaceae; genus Picea; species Picea glauca. The sequence continues at coordinate 13,986 of JZKD02S0516065.1, forward strand.
CTTGGTTGCTTCTTTTCCCTGAGTAGTTCATTCGAGTTCCTTTTGAATTATTCTTATTCAAAGATCCTTCCTTCCTTGAATGCAAACAACATGTTAAAACATCCTAGATATCTCATGAATTAAATCACAACAATTGCATTCTACACATGACAAATATGAGAGTCAAACTCATTAACTTTTGGGTTTAGCATGTGTATCCTTCTACACACGTGTGTTTTTAAAATGTAATCCAAAATTCTTTGGCATAAATATATATGGACCTATACAATCCATTGTTCATCTCTCAACAATCCTCCAAATCATGGCTCTGACCTTCCAACATGGTCTTTATACAATCCCTTCTCATGGGACTATCTTAGCATGAAACTCCTCGTTTCACCTCAATCTTTTCATTTATTTACCTCCATAAAATTTATGCACATCCATATGAATGCACACTTAACATTATTCTTCCTAGTGGCAATCCACCATTATCAACATGAGACTTCAAAGTAGATTCATTAGCATATTTCCCTTTTTCCTATGCTCTTCATTGCACATTTATTTCAACTTTAATTATTTGTTTATGTTGTTGTAGACAGTTGTGGTTGAAAATCGTGTATATACTTGTTTCCTTGTTCTTCTTTCTAAACACCCTCTAGCCAAGTCCAACTTGGATGAATTTCATTTCCAGCCAATCTATCCTATGAGCATTTTCTCCCACTCAGGAAAACATGCCCCAACTTTACCTTGTTGTGAATTTCTATCATCCTAGGATGATGTACTTTATATCATTCCATCACCTTTATGCTAGAGAATTTTCAAATTTCCTTAACCCTCAACATTATGGCATACATTCAATCATTTCTAGTTGTACATTAACCTTGCTAAGTTTTAAAATACTTATATTATGCTCCACATGTCCATGATTTTAAATTTGAGCTCAAAGAACTCTTGCACCTTCTTGTCATATTATTACTTTGACTACTACTTCTACTAGAAACATTTCTGGAACTACTTTCAAGAAATTTCTCTCACCATCTGCTCTATAGTTATGCACTTCCTTCTGTAGCTCTTGATTCCTCAACAAATGGCAAGCCTTGACCTGCTTCCCTATATAATAGACCCTAGGATTAATCTGGAACAAATTTGCACAATATTCATTTATGGAATATTATCCTCTTATTAGCAAACACTTCACACAACATTGTATGCTTGAGTGTTTCCCTGCTTATTAACAATGCCATGTTATTAATCTCAACCCCTTTATTTCCAAGTGGTTTCACTTTAAAAAGTGCCTCCACATCACTACATAGGCGCTATCATGAGCATATGCACTCTTCTTCACCTAGAAATCACCTTTGGCATATATTCCTCCAAAACTAACATTATTTGGAAAACTTACACTTTAAATAGTTGCATGGTTCGTGGAACCTTGCTCTAATTTTCCTGCAACTTTATGAAAAAACCAAAAGCTTCCTTAGATAAATAAAACAATATATCATCATGTCCTTTGTATTACCTTTCCAATGTATGTACTCATGCCTCATTCCAAGTTCTAAGACAAAATTTATGATTATTTGAAATCAACAATTTCACCCATTGTTGTACCTGTTTCACTGGTTCAAATAATTTTTAGAGGTCATCTTTTGTCACCTATAGAAAACATATGTTAGGAAATAGAAAAACTTGTGTATTATCCATTGATAATATTGATTAAAGTGATCTCACAACAACTCTCATATTTCTTATCTATTTCCCTAGACAAAATCTGCAGCAATCTGGAAATGACAACTTTGTTCCTTTTGCACTTTCTCCTGACATGGTGATTTCAAACCTATCTAAGTATCCCTAATCCAAATCATTTGTAATTTTGAAAGAATCCCAATTGGGTATCTTCATGCCTATATTTTGAACGATATATCAAAACTTCATGATGATCCAGGCTTCAAGCTGATAATTATGGCATGTATAATTTTTTACTATTTTCCCATTTTTAGCCTTGTATGATACATGTGTGTTCTCTCTTCTTCTGCACAGATTTAGGTACCCAACTTCCACATATAGCTATATGGTTGTCTTCTATGGTCCATGATATTTTGATAGAATTATCCTGCACCCCAAACTAAATTTAGAGAAAGGAGTTATGCCCTCTAGAAGTAAATTGGTACTAAAATTATACCCTTTACTATTTCACCTATAGCATCTTCATACTAGCTCTGTTTTTCTCTCAGAATATCTCATTATAAAGATATCACTGATATATTTCATTTAAGATGAAAATATTATGTATACTTTAGGTACACACAGTTCTCACGATTTTTCACCCCTAAAAATGTTATTTATTCCCTCAAAATCCCTTTGCAAGTTCAAGACCTTTTAAATCTGAAAATTTTCACTGAAAATGAATGATTTACTATTGTGACACTCTATATATCTGAGTCATTGATACCAAAATTGGGAGTAATCCAAACCATCGATCCACTCAACCTTACCAAGCCCACAACTAAACCTTTCACAAGCTTGTTAGGATCAACTTCACGAGATCTTCCTATCAGAAAGAGTAACTTTCCCAAGCTCACAACTCCTTTTGAAACCTTAATTCCAAACACTATCGGCCTTTTCCCATTGGAAAACCCCCATCGAAATGCAAAATTTTCTTTCTTATTGATCTTTTTGAAGTTCGAATTCTTATAACCTATTAGGACTCACTCTATTAGACTTATCCATCAAGAACATCCTCCCCAAATGAGACCTTCCAATATCCTTCCTCTGAAGATCATCATGAACAAACCTTTCCAAAAACCATCAAAAA
>JZKD02S0516087.1:12592-28323 GCA_000966675.3 Picea glauca
TTCATCATCTTTAATGGATCATAGGATTATCTCCCTCCTAATCCTTGCTTCATGTATGAGTGTATGTTTTTATTTTGGGAGTTATAATCATCTCCCTCCATCTAACATAATCCACGCTTCCATTTGCATCCTTATTGCCTTCTGCAAGATGTCATAAGTCTTTCTCCAATTTCTTCTTGATTGTTGACTTCTTTATGTCTTTACTTCTTCTAGGTTTATTCAAGATTGATTTTGATCTTGGCTTATCTCGCAGTTGTTACTTATTTAATTACTTCCACATGAATTGTTTGATTTACTTCATCCTTTCATGTGTATTGTCTGACTTGTAGTCATAATGATAGCAATCCTTATCTTGTTGTTCTTCCATAGGTATAGTTTTTCTTTGAACATGTTATCTTCTAAGAAATGGATATGCAAGATATGTACATAAGATATGGTATATACTAGAACTATGAAGAGTATTGTTACCTTGTCTTAGAAGAAGAAGTATGTTTTGTCCTTCTTGTATTTCTTTGAGGGTTACCTTTCTTCGACAACTGATGCTTCGTGTGTTTCCTTCCTTTTCTTTAACTCGGGAAAATGATTATTGTAGTGACCATACTTTTGACAATTGAAGCATTGTATTCTTGTCATATCTTTCTCTTGATTTGGTTTCTTTCTGGAGCCAAACTTCTTTTTATTCCTGAAATGCTTGAACTTTTATGTGAAGGCTTCAGCATCGTATTTCTTTTGAGGTTTCTCTTTTGCACTGATCCTTGATTCTTCTTGTGCACAACAAGTCCAAATTTCTTCAAATGTAGGATACTCCTTGCTTGTGTTCATGCTTGCAGCAAATGCATCCCATGTCTTGGGAAGACCATTGAGCACTATATTTACTAGTTCCTTCTCTAAGATGATCTCTTGAATAACTTGTAGTTGATATCTTAACTGAGAGATCCTCACAAAGTATGATGTTATGTTGTCATCATCATTCATCTTCATGTCACATAACTCATTCTTCAGACTCATTACTTGTCCAATGTTTCTGACTGAGAAGAGGTTTGTTAGGGCATCGTACATTTTCTTCGATGAATCAAGATGGGAGATGTAGGGTATCAATTGGTATTTTATATATTCCACTATGATACTCATGGAATTGATGTCATTGTCTTTGAAATTTTCTGTAACTGCAATGTTCTGCGGTTCCTTCTCTTTTCCTTCTTCAAACTCTGGTTCCACGATCTTTCCTTTCACGATATCCAACACTTTATTCTTGGCAAGGATGAAGTCAATCCTTGTCTTCCATGCTCTAAAGTTAGAAGCCCCATCTAACTTTGTTTCTGACTTCATAGAGTAGGTCATGGTTTCCTTGACTTGGTCAACCCTAGATTTGATAAAAAACTCAAACTTGATGTCTTGGCTTGCTGAGAGTACCAGGAGGTGCGCTAGGCTAGGGCGCACTAGTCTATCCATAAATTAAGTCAATCCCTTCACTTAAGTTTCCTCAATGATAGGGTTAGGGTTTCTGCAACTGCACCTTCTAGTAACCCTAGCAACAGTAATTTAGTAACTGCTCCTGCTAGAAGCCCAATCGACAATTCTTCAACGAGCTTAGTATCCTTATGGCTATGCTCCCTTCTAGTGGTTAGAATGAATGAAGGAATTGTGGGTCCATAAACTGTTATAAGGTGCTCATTTTACCATCGACAATATCACTATTGTCACCCAACCATAGGCCGAAGCCACCCTCCAAGCACCTTTAATCTTTATAGAGAATCATTCTGGAAGCAAAACCTAGGCTAGATAGCATAACAAAGGGTAGCACACCTTTCTCCAAGGATAGTGCACCAAAAAAGAGATGATCAGATAGTCCAAACCATAGCCAAGAGATAGCCCAAGCCAAAACATAATCTTCTAGCTACAACAACTACAACATAAGCTCTCCTCCAAACTTGCGCACAAACTAGCTAACTGCAGTGCACACAAGTGAGCTCTGCAGTTCTGAGAATGCTTGCCAGAATGAAGACTGACCTCCTGTATTTATACTAATTCTGGCTAACTGCCTGGGCCGACTTCACATTTTGGATACCTATTTACTTAGTATATAATATTTCTTCTAGACGACTTCTTCTCTTGGAGGCTAGTAACCTAATACAAATTATCCCCTTCAGTCGACTTGTCTTCAAGGTTTTTTTTTTTTTTTTTGGTATCTAGGGAAATCAGTAACGACGGTGGTATTTGGCTACCACGTGACACAGGGTCGAATCCCTGTCGGATGCCTTATAACCCCTAGGGAGAAACAAACTGCCCACAATCCTAGCCTCCAGATAAGACGAGGTTTTAACTCGTGACCTGCTTAGCAACACGAACAACTTAACAATACGTCCGCTGGCCACTAGACCGCACCCTTGCGGGCTGTCTTCTAGGGTTGTTAACCAATCAATTAGGGTTTCTTATTGCTTAGAAAAATATTGTATTCTCATCAGGTTTACACGTGGAGGTAAATACCTCCCTCAACTACCATAATATCAACAAGTCTGTTAAGGGTCGCTTGAGTGGGTAATCCATCCATAATGAATTGGAAAGATGGTACGACCTCTGCTACTTTTCTTTTGGTGTCAGTGGCTAGTTGTACCAACCATGGCTTAACATGTCTAACTAGTTGCAATTTACACTTATCAACAATCTAAGGGGATACATAACTCAAGTTAGAACCATGGTCAATTAAAATAGAAACCAAATGGTCGGAAATCATACATTCCATATCCACCACTAAATCTTGGTGGTTGGCTTGTTTATTATCCATGGTTGCATAAATCTGTGGCATGCTCCTAGCCACATCAATGATTGTGGTAGATTCTTGGATGTTGTAGACTCTCCTACTGTTATATTGTCTGTGTGGGAAATCTCTTAGCAGATGTTCTTCTCCGCAACCCAACATTTCAAGGGTTCTCTCTTTGGGTTATCAGTCTTTTCTAGGGTTGATCCAAAAGTTTTATTTCCACTCTGGGAGGGGAAATTCTGTTGATACACACTTCTGGTAGGAATGCTCATCCTAGAACCCTTCCTATAGTTCTTAAATCTTGAGGATTTAAACCTCTTCTTCTTGAATCGTGAACTACTCTTATTCTTCCAGTCCTTGCGAGGTTCTGTCTGACTCTCAAACTGTTCATAACAATACCTTACCTTTCAGATAGTCTCTTATAAGGTCTTCAGCTTGTCAAACTCAATCCTGTCCCGGTAGGACTGAGGTAAACCACTAATAAATTTTCTCACTTTTACCTTTTCATATTTTATGTAGGGTACATACCTTATCAGCTCAAGGAATTTATTGATATATTCTTCTATGGTGAGTTGTCCCAGCCTAAGTTCATAAAACTCCTTAGTCTTTCCATCAAAGCATTTCTCTGACAGATACTTATCCTTGAAGTATTTCTCAAATTGTTTCCGTGATAATTCCTTCTCATGGATTCCTTCCACATTTATCAGGTCTTCCCACCAAATGGAAGCCTTTCCATTCAGGTTGAAGATGGCTATTTGAGCCTTCAAGTTTTCAGAGTAGTCATGAACTCTGAAGTACTTATTTAAACTAAGCAACCAAGCTTTTGCCTCTTTCCTTTCTTAATCTCTCCATCGAAAGAGGGTGGTTTGGTTTTCTTGAACTCTTCAGGATCATGACTTTTAGAATGATTTCGCTTCTTTCCTTTCTTTTGAGAATGTGAGTTAGTCTTTCTACTAGAAGACCCCTCGGGGTTGCTAGCTTCCTCTCTAGAGGACTCTCCCGATGAGTGTCCCCTGCCTCCAGGTTGGGCCTTCCTCGAGGTACTCCTATGAGTGTGACCACTTATGGGGCCATGTTTTCTTATCTCAGGTGGGCTTTGACTTCTCTTCATATGTCATCGGTCCACATGACTAGTTGCAAGTCCATGTTGTAAATGCCTCTGTATATCGGATAAGCTCTGCAACAAAACTGCATTAATTTTCGTTTGTTTTTCTTGCTCCTTTATCAATATCTCGTTTTTAGCCTTGCAACTATGTAATTCATCCATGAGGCTCCTTATAGTTTCAGCCTGATCCAGAGGGGTCTCCATCACCCTCCTCTCATCATATTCTTCGTCTCTATTGTGGGAGCCATCAACCACTTCATGGCGCGTCACCATCCTTTATACTTGTAGTTTCCCGCGATTTACTGACTGCTTGAGTGCTGAAAAAACACTTGTTGTTATCTAACAGTCTATTAGTTCATGAACAACACATAGTTCATATTTATTAAATACACACACACATTAGAAAGTTTTCATTCTTTTCTTCAGTAAAAGTTTAACCAAACTCTTTAGGAAAGAGGTAAGGTAGGGTGTCACCCTTAAGAGTTCTTTAAAAATGGTTTTTAAGCGAATCGTCCATGAGCCCAAGTAGGACAAGTGTTGTAACCATGCTCTGATACCAATTTGTAACACACCCGACCATAAATGCCCTTCTTTAGGTTTGGGGCATCATAATTTCATTTTTCTTTAACTATCTCCTCTTGAATCATCTATCCGTGATGATTCATTCTCTTCCTCTTACCCGTAGCTTTCTAACGACTACTACCAGTCTCTATACTGACCCTTGGTTTATATCTTATAACTCCTCTAAGTTCTTCAGGGGTTCATTCGTTGAGGGACACGTGTCGCCCACATGCCTCATTTCGTTCGTACCATCTCTAGGTTCCTACCTCCCACAGGGAAGGTCCATTCAGCAACCAGTCCAATGAATGGATTAACCCTCGTCTAATACACAGGCTAGCAGGGTATTCAACACTTTGACACTTTGATGCTTCGACGTTGAACACCTCTTTACCGTCTATGCACGAGATCTCCCAAAGTTCCAAAGTCTCGTGAGCTTGCCATGTGGTTCCGACCTTCAGGCCTTTTGGTCTCTCTTCGTACTACACCCCAAATCCTCCGGAGTTCAAAGTCCTGGACTCCCAGAGTTCCGGTCACTTTACCAACCACTTTGGCTAGGCGGGCTCATACCAGGGATTGCCACATGTAAGGGTCAGGGGTGACACATGTCACTTTTCAATGGCTCTACAGGGTATGTGATACACGCGAATCCAAGTGACACATGACACATCAAACTTGGGTCCACATCAACCTGGGTGAAGTCACTTCAATATGTCACTCTGGAATGACCGTCCTTCATGCCCTTCGATCTCGTGACCAAGGTTGGTCCACGTACCCCTTGGATCAATGGTCTCTGTTGCTTCGTAACTTCAACGTTTGGGGGTTTCATGCCATATACTTCTCCTTTCTCCCGAAGTAGTCAACGTCGAATTGACCATGGGGTAGATCCAATGATCAGGGAGGGATCCAACATGCCCTCAAATCAACATCTCCCATCACTTCATTGTTTCGGCCTTCGGGGATTTTGCCGTGTAATCTCTAGTTTTCTCCCGAAGTAGGTCAGCGTCGGGCTGACCATAGCCTAGATCTGACGGTAAGGAAAAGTCCTGAAGCATCCTCAAATCGACGGCTCTCATTACTTTGGGCTTCATATCTTATTGATAACCACACCTCAAATTCCCCAGAGTGTCCAGTCTCCGAACTAAAGGATATAGCGCCACGCGTCCCTTGTATATCGATAGTTGAGAGGGATCCTGAAGGATTCGAGGATCGACGGTCCTCATTACTTTGTAAATTCGGCCTCAGGGGCTTTGACGTTACAACGTTCATTTCCTCTCGGAGCAGTCAACGTTGGGCTAAATTTGTCATAGATCCGACGACCAGGAGAGAACCCAAAGGATCACCAAATCAATGGTCCTGGTCACTTCACAACTTCGACCTTCAGGGGTTTTGGCTTCAGTGCCACTCCATTTTCCCGAAGCGGGACTTTACCGAAGTGCCATGTGAAGATCCCTTCTCTTGAATGATCGGAAGGTAGGTGGGGATCCTAACGATCTCCCTCAAATCTATGACTCTCCTTCACTTCGTAACTGTTGTAACAGATATCAAAATTGACTATGTTGCCCAAGGTACAAATTGGCTTACATTCATTTACATTTGATCATGTATACGGTAGCACTGGGTCTCCTTCAACACCCATTTTTGAAGAATGTGTTGCTCCACTTGTTGATGGTTTGTCCCATGGCTACAATGCTACGGTCAACATATGGAAGAATTGGTTCTATATTAATGATATTTAGGTTTAAATTACTTATTGAAGACATTGTAGTCCGTCTGAGTTCATATGCCTTGAAAATGTTGAGTTCCATTTCTGAAGGTGATCTTCGAGGTGCTATCACATGATTGAAAAGTGTTGCCTTCTTGTTTGGATCATTTGTTGTTATGATCGTGGATATTTGATGATAGGTCTGAGGTCTCAATGTTGAAGTTCTTCCTTCCTACCATCGAAGTTGTTTCTAGCATCTCCAACTGTTAAATCTGCCCACTGTCAGGTTGAGGCCTATCCTGTCATTATTGCAGGAAATGGTTGAGGTTCATGTGAGGTACATGTTAATGAAGAACTTTTCATAGTACGCAGATGGAAAAATTGAAACAAATTTTGAAGGTCTGATGTCAGCTCCGGGCAAATGAGCATCTGCAATTGTTGCACGTCTGCATATAGCGGGTACTTCATGCAAGGTTCTTGACCAAGGAAATTTTGAAAAGTCCATGTTGGAGAAGTTAATATGGATTTTATCATTTCAGAGCTCGCCACTAAGGATCGACTATGGGCATGGTGGAGAAGGAATATCGAAGCAAGATTATGAAAGGTTTAGATTCGCCAAAAGTAGTTAATAAATTTATAACTAGAGTAGAAGATGCACGTGGGAGCTGGAATGACCTGTCTTAATTTTATGCATGCGAACAACGATATGTACTTTCCATGGATCATACTTATGTTCCTCTAACAATTGTTTATTCACATAAAATAAAAAAGGACGGGAAAAACCCTGGCATATTGCATGGGCATGGTGCATATGGTGAGGTTTTAGACAAGTGATGGCAGGACAATTGTTTCATATAACGTCGCTCCTTCAGAATGACAATTCGGCCAGACTTTCGCGGGAGACCGTTGGTGGTGGAACCCTATTTTGACAGGGTGGACGTGCTCGTAGCTGCGTGGTTGCCTGGAAGTGAAGGGCAGGGCATTACAGATACTATATTTGGGGATTATGTTTTTCAAGGCCAACTGCCCAGAATGTGGTTTAAACGCGTGGATCAACTACCAATGAATGTGGTGTTTCTAGTTAAGAACGGTCGCGTTATTTTTTGTAAAACATTTGTGGCACGTCAATATACAGAAACAGGGAGCAATATCCACATTCAACACGCATTTCTGGTATTTTGATACTTAGCCTCTCTTCCTCTATGTATTTCACCAACTGCAGTCCAAAGAATTTGCATTTATATCATCCTCGACATGAGTGGTGTTAGTAGCATAGACATAGGAGGGATCTCATGCATTTTTACTGTCGTCGAATCGACTGTGTTATTTCTCCTGCTTTTTCACGTTTCAGACCGTCTTTGGCTCTCAGAATGGACATGAATCATTGGTTTGATCTATGAATTTAGGCTTGGCGTCCAATCTGGGCAAAAAAATTTGGTTGGAACTCGAAGGACGGAGAGGTTTTCTGTTCAAATTTCTATCAAAATCCGCACTCGAACTTTAGTATTCGATTTGTTGAATTTATCGCGTCTTTGGTTGAAGCTCAGATGATGTTGACTGTAAGATGCCAGGCTTCAGAAATTTCTGTCTTCATAGGCAAAAACTTTCAGAAGAAAGCTTGGAAGGAAGGTTGGCATCATGGCGAAAAATCAACTTGAAATATTAAGTGCCTTGGACCTGGCAAAATTGCAATGGTACCATTTTACTGCAATCGTTATTGCAGGTATGGGCTTCCTCACGGATGCCTATGACTTGTTCTGCATCTCCACCATCATGAGTATCCTTGGAAGGATTTATTACTTTGATCCGAACAAAACCAATCCCGGTACCCTACCTAAACATGTGTTGGCTGCCGTGATGGGGATGGCCTTATTTAGAGCACTTTGCGGGGGGATTTTCTTTGATTGGATGGGCGACAAAATTGGACGGAAGAAAGTCTATAGAATAACACTTATGCTCATGGTCACTAGTTCCATAGCATCCGATCCTTCTTTCGACAGCACAACGAAATCAGTAATGACCATGCTCTTCTTTTTCAGATTCTGGCTCAGTTTCGGCATCAACGGAGATTATCCTTTGTCAGCCACCATTATATCTGAGTATGCCAACAAGAAAACCCGAGGAGCGTTCGTTGCAGCAGTGTTTGCCCTGCAAGGGTTCGTGATTCTAGTCGGTGGTGCGGTGGACATTATCGTCTCTTTAGTATTCAAGAGAAAATACGGCGACCCCGTATACAATGACGATCCTAGAGGTTCGAGAGCTGATTTTGTATGGTGGATCATTCTTATGTTCGGGGCCATTCTCGCTGCATTTACATACTACTGGTGAATGAGAATGCCCGAAACCTCTCGCTACACAGCGCTCATAAGAAGGGATGCAAATAAAGCCGCGACCGACATGTGCAACGTTCTTAACATAGAAATCGAAGCAGAGAAAAAGAGGGTCAAAGAGATTTGCAAGGACCAAGCCGCGGTTCGGTTTATTTTCCAGAGAATTTGCAAGGCGACACGGCTTGCGCCTACTGGGCACTACAAGCACATGGTTTCTCGTCGACGTCGTCCTCTACAGTCAAAAACTTTACCAGAAGGACACTTTAGGGAATTGGTATTGCTTGCGCTCCCCAACAATTAAACGCCATTGAAGAATTCTACCGAATAGCAAGATCCCAGTCGATTGTTGCTCTGTGCTCAACAGTCCCGGGCTATTTCTTCATAGTGGCCTTCGTTGATCGTATCGGCAGAAAACCAATTTAGTTGATGGGATTTTTTTTCATGACACCCTTCACGTTCTTGTTTTCTATTTCATACCAGCATGGGCAAGGATAAGGACAACACACAGCCTCTGCTTCCCAAGATGCACTATCTATTTCCTCCGGGATTGAGGCAACAGGATATCACTCTAATCAACTTTTGGTGTCATATTTTTGGAGGTTTCAATGCAAAATCAAACACATGGATAACACAAAGAGAACACACCACTTTTCAAATGATTGATAACGGTTCAACGAAGCATCTGGCAGCCACAGAGTCTAGAAGACAAACCGTTTCACATTCCCTGGAACGCAAAGAGTTTTATTTTTTTTTTTTTTAAAAAGACTAAAGTATGTAACATAGGAGAGGAGGCGCATGAGTGCAGCGCTGGGGGGAAAACCTCTGTCAAGAGGGTTTCATTGTAATGACTGAGTTATTTTGTAAACCATATTGGAGTAATAAAGATGATTTTTGCTTGAGACTGTGAGATTCATCACAGTCAATTTCTTTCGGCATGTTTTCCTCTTCTTCAGCTGTGTTAAATCTGTTTGGAATTTATTTGATATGCTCCTTACTCACAGTTGATGTGTTATCATTTTCATAATGTTATTTCTTCCTTATTCCGTCGCAATTGCGTTTCATTTCATCTTCCTCTAACTGATGTGCTTCGTTATAATTTAGTACGACCACTACTATAACAAATGGATTTGGGTTTTCTGTAATTGTTTATTGTCTTTCCTCTGCACCAACTATCAACGGGTGTAAGAACAATTTGCATTTTCAGAATTCTGCATATATTCTCTGCTATGTCAGCTTTTCCTTTTTCTTTCCGCTACCGCATCATGATTTATCAAAACGTTGAAAGATAGACTTACTTTGCCTCACTTTCCGCAAGTTATTTGATCTCTGCTATTATCTCTTTTCTTCAGTTTTCATTTGACTCCATACCCAATGGACCATTTCCCTGGTTCAACCCCCAAACTCCAAAAATCCAAGACCATCATTTACCCATAAATCTGCCCACCCATTTCACATTTATTGAAGATCAATTTGTGACATTTTTCGAGAGATCCCTCTCGGGTTGGAAGGGGCAACTTCCAATCCAAAGTGGTTCGAGGTTGCCTCGGGATTGATTTGCTGCAAACCATTTCAGTTCCGAGTGTCAACATTTTGGCGTCGTTGCCGAGGATTTCAAAGTTGATATCTATCCCTGGGAGAACGACATTGTCATAGTCCTATGGCCTGGTTGAGCACTCGGTCATAGGAAAATATTGGTTGCACATGCTCTCGCGACTCCATTAAAAGTTTCTGATGGTGATTTCACTGGCAGGAGAACTCAAAATTATAGCTTTCATGCTAGGTCGTCCAATGGATGGAGGCACATGGTCTACTGTTCTCGGCACTTTACGAGAAAGTACCGTCCCTAGAGGGAGCCGATGTTGTAATAGATATCAAAACTGATTGTTTTACCCAAGGTGCAAATTGGTTTACATTCATTTACATTTGATCATGTATACAGTAGCACTGGGTCTCCTTCAACACCCATTTTTGAAGAATGTGTTGCTCCACTTGTTGATGGTTTGTCCCATGGCTACAACGCTACGGTCAACATATGGAAGAATTGGTTCTGTATTAATGATATTTAGGTTTAAATTACTTATTGAAGACATTGTAGTCTGTTTGAGTTCATATGCCTTGAAAATGTTGAGTTCCATTTCTGAAGGCGATCTTCGAGGTGCTATCACATGATTGAAAAGTGTTGCCTGCTTGTTTGGATCATTTGTTGTTATGATGGTGGATATTTGATGATAGGTCCAAGGTCTCAATGTTGAAGTTCTTCCTTCCTACCATCGAAGTTGTTTCCAGCATCTCCAACTGTTAAATCTGCCCACTGTCAGGTTGAGACCTATCCTGTCATTATTGCAGGAAATGGTTAAGGTTCATGTGAGGTACATGTTAACGAAGAACTTTTCATAGTACGCAGATGGAAAAATTGAAACAAATTTTGAAGGTCTGATGTCAGCTCCGGGCAAATGAGCATCTGCAATTATTGCACGTCTGCATATAACAGGTACTTCATGCAAGGTTCTTGACCAAGGAAATTTTGAAAAGTCCATGTTGGAGAAGTTAATATGGATTTTATCATTTCAGAGCTCACCACTAAGGATCGACTGTGGGCATGGTGGAGAAGGAATATCGAAGCAAGATTATGAAAGGTTTAGATTCGCCAAAAGTAGTTAATAAATTTGTAAGTAGAGTAGAAGATGCCCGTGGGAGATGGAATGACCTGTCTGAATTTTATGCATGCAAATAGCGAGATGTACTTTCCATGGATCATACTTATGTTCCTCTAATAGTTGTTTATTCACATAAAATAAAAAAGGACGGGAAAAACCCTGGCATATTGCATGGGCATGGTGCATATGGTGAGGTTTTAGACAAGCGATGGCAAGACAGTTGTTTCGTATAACGCCGCTCCTTCAGACTGAAAATTTGGCCAGACTTTCGGGGAAGACCGTTGGTGGTGGAACCCTATTTTGATAGGGTGGACGTGCTCGTAGCTGCATGGTTGCCTGGCAGTGAAGGGCAGGGTGTTACAGATACTATATTTGGGGATTATGATTTTCAAGGCCAACTGCCCAGAACGTGGTTTAAACGCATGGATTAGCTGCCAATGAATGTGGTGTTTCTAGTTAAGAAGGGTCGCGTTATTTTTTGTAAAACATTTGTGGCACGTCAATATACAGAAATAGGGAGCAGTATCCACATTCAACACGCATTTCTAGCATTTTGATACTTAGCCTCTCTTCCTCTATCTATTTCGCCAACTGCAGTCCAAAGAATTTGCATTTATATCGTCCTCGACATGAGTGGTGTTAGTAGCATAGACACAGGAGGGATCTCATGCATTTTTACTGTCATCGAATCGACTGTGTTATTTCGCCCGCTTTTTCACGTTTCAGACCGTCTTTGGCTCTCAGAATGGCCATGAATCATTGGTTTGATCTATGAATTTAGGCTTGGCGTCCAATCTGGGCAAACAAATTTGGTTGGAACTCGAAGGACGGAGAGGTTTTCTATTCAAATTTCTATCAAAATCCGCACTCGAACTTCAGTATTTGAGTTGTTGAATTTCTCGCGTCTTTGGTTGAAGCTCAGATGATGTTGACTGTAAGATGCTAGGCTTCAGAAATTTCTGTCTTCATAGGTAAAAAATTTTAGAAGAAAGCTTGGAAGCAAGGTTGGCATCATGGAGAAAAATCAACTTGAAATATTAAGTGCCTTGGACCTGGCAAAATTGCAATGGTACCATTTTACTACAATCGTTATTGCAGGTATGGGATTCCTCATAGATGCCTATGACTTGTTCTGCATCTCCACCATCATGAGTCTCCTTGGAAGGATTTATTACTTCGATCCGAACAGAACCAATCCCGGTACCCTACCTAAACCTGTGTTGGCTGCCGTGATAGGGATGGCCTTATTCGGAGCACTTTGCGGGGGGGTTTTCTTTGATTGGATGGGCGACAAAATTGGAAGAAAGAAAGTCTATAGAATAACGCTTATGCTCATGGTCACTAGTTCCATAGCATCCGATCCTTCTTTCGACAGCACAGCGAAATCGGTAATGACCATGCTCTGCTTTTTCAAATTCTAGCTCGGTTTCGGCATCAACGAAGATTATCCTTTGTCAGCCACGATTATATCTGAGTATGCCAACAAGAAAACCCGAGGAGCGTTCGTTGCAACAGTGTTTTCCCTGCAAGGGTTCGGGATTCTAGCCGGCGGTGCAGTGGCCATTATCGTCTCTTCAGTATTCAAGAGCAAATACGGCGACCCCGTATACAATGACGATCCTAGAGGTTCGAGAGCCGATTTCGTATGGTGGATCATTCTTATGTTCGGGGCCATTCCTGCTACGTTTACATACTACTGGCGAATGAGAATACCCAAAACCACTCGCTACACAACGCTCATAAGAAGGGACGCAAATAAAGCCGCGGCCGACATGTGCAACGTTCTTAACATAGAAATCGAAGCAGAGAAAAAGAGGGTCGAAGAGATTTGCAAGGACTAAGTCGTGGTTCGGTTTATTTTCCAGAGAATTTGCAAGGCGAAACGACTTGCGCCTACTGGGCACTACAAGCACATGGTTTATCGTCGATGTCGTCCTCTACAGTCAAAAACTTTACCAGAAGGACACTTTAGGGAATTGGGATTTCTTGCGCTCCCCAACAGATTAAACGCCATTGAAGAATTCTATCGAATAGCAAGATCCCAGTCGATTGTTGCTCTGTGCTCAACAGTCCCGGGCTATTTCTTCACATTGGCCTTCGTTGATCGTATCGACAGAAAACCAATTCAGTTGAAGGGATTTTTTTTCATGACACCCTTCACGTTCTTGTTTGCTATTTCATACCAGCATGGGCAAGGATAAGGACAACACACAACCTCTGCTTCCCAAGATGCACTATCTGTTTCCTCTGGGATTGAGGCAACAGGATATCACTCTAATCAACTTTCGGTGTCAGATTTTTGGGTTTCAATGCAAAATCAAACACATGGATAACACAAAGAGAACACACCACTTGTCAAATGATTGATAACGGTTCAACGAAGCATCTGGCAGCCATAGAGTCTAGAAGAGAAACTGTTTCACATTCCCTGGAACGCAAAGAGTTTTATTTTTCTTTTTTTAACAAGACTGAGGTATGTAACAGAGGAGAGGAGGCGCATGAGTGCAGCGCTGGGGGGAAAACCTCTGTCAAGAGGGTTTCATTGTAATGATTGAGTTATTTTGTAAACCAGATTGGAGTAATAAAGATGATTTTTGCTTGAGACTGTGAGATTCATCACGGTCGATTTCTTTCAGCATGTTTTCCTCTTCTTCAACTGTGTTAAATCTGTTTGGAATTTATTTGATATGCTCCTTACTCACAGTTGATGTGTTATCATTTTCATAATGTTATTTCTTCCTTATTCTGTCGCAACTGCATTTCATTTCATTTTCCTCTAACTGATGTGCTTCGTTATACTTTAGTATGACCACTACTATAATGAATGGATTTGGGTTTTCTGTAATTGTTTATTGTCTTTCCTCTACACCAGCTATCAGCAGGTGTAAGACAAATCTGCATTTTTAGAATTCTGCATATATTCTTTGCTACGTCAGCTTTTCCTTTTTCTTTCTGCTACCGCATCATGATTTATCAAAACGCTGAAAGATAGACTTACTTTGCCTCACTTTCTGCAAGTTATTTGATCTCTACTATTATCTCTTTTCTTCGGTTTTCATTTGACTCCATGCCCAATGGACCATTTCCCTGGTTTAACCCCCAAACTCCAAAAATCCAAGACCATCATTTACCCATAAATCTGCCCACCCATTTCACGTTTACTGAAGATCATTTTGTGACATTTTTCGAGAGATCCCTCTCGGGTTGGAAGGGCCAGCTTCCAATCCAAAGTGGTTCGAGGTTGCCTCGGGATTGATTTGCTGCAACCCATTTTAGTTCCGAGTGTCAACAGTAAATTCGACGTTTGGGGATTTTGATGCTATAGCATCTCCATTCTCCCGAAGTGGAACTTTTTCGAAGTACCATACGTGAAACCTTCCACTAGACGATCAAACGGTCGAAAAGGGCTCCAATGGACTCCCCAGATCAACGACTCACAACCTTTCACGACTTCAGCATTCAGGTATTTTTGATAGTTATGAAGATTGACATCCCAGGTCTTTGAACTCCTGAAGCTTCAAATCCATCAAGAGTTAGCTACTTTCAGACTCAGCGCAGGGTTCCTAGACCCTAGTCATATGGACCCTCTAGTGAATCTCAGGCTATAAGCTCTACTCCTAGATGAGATTTGGTTAAGGTTGTGGGCGCGAGCCTAAGGTCTCTTAGGCTATTGGTTTGAAGGAAGTGTCTTCCTAGCTCACAGAACTTTAAGTTCCAAAACAAGGCAGGGTAATCTCATGGAATTACCGAGACGGTAGCAGTGCCAAGAGGCTTGCTCCGACTATGGAACTGTGAGGTGTTAGCACTCTGTAATTTTCCCAAGGTTGTGGGGGAAATCATAGAGGTAACATCAAACCACTTGGAGTCATGGATCTATCCATTCAAGAATCAGAGAGGGCTCTCTCTGTCTGATCTAGCTTGGTTTGGAATATGATATTAGGCTAGTTATGATAGATTTAGGTTTTTGGTTTTTAAATGTTTGGGTTTGGACAACAAAAGAGGGCCATGGGGAATGGAGTCAAATAGGTTGACAATAACTGGTTTTGTAGTAGGAAGACCTCATAGGAAATATAGATTCACCTTTCTTAGACAATAAGGTTTGTTGTTGTAGTTGCAGTTGTAGGTCAAATGAAAAGAAAATCCACTGCAATTAGGCATACAAGATGAATCTAAGAGCAGTTTTAGAGGGAAAGGATGACAAGCATCCTGAGCACTTATGAAAAAGAGCATCATACAAAATGAATTCTATTTCATCTTATCTCTGGTCAACATGTTGAAGATAAACACATCAAAGAGATGAAAATACAAAGAAATAACAATCACATAAGGAAAATGACAAACTAGGAACATGCATCACAGGAATCTGTGAAGTATTCAACTTCATATTTAGCCTTTGAACAACTTTATTGAGCTCCAAACCAAATCTGATACAGAAAAAGGGGCCTCCCTGGACTTCCCCAGTTCCCTTGCTACTTACAACAACATTGTTTAAATAACAAAACAAACCTAATTGTTTTGTTGATTTGCTGGAAAGAAAGTCAAATAGAAATTATAAACTAGATCAAGGAAAAATTTCAATATCTCAGGTTTGATGAAGAACTAATCACAAAATTAC
>JZKD02S0516087.1:45637-77371 GCA_000966675.3 Picea glauca
AAAAGAGGAAAAATTAAGAGAAAGTGTTTATATTTATTCCAATAGTATTCATATTAATATATATTAATAGATTATTTCTGGTCCAAATCTAGATCATCTTCCAATTTGCAGGATCCTATTTGGTTCGCAATTTCGTTGAAATCCATAAGCAATAGGAAGGTAAAAAACGACAGACGACTAGGCTCATGACAAGGCATTCCAGTGGATAAATTGTATATTGCGGAACTCCGGGCACTATTTGCAACTCGTAGAATATTCGAAACACAATTTTGAGTCTGTCAATCCAAGAACCCGCAATCGAAAAAGTGTCCAAGTACGAAACAGGGAAATGCTACCCCGGACTTGTTTTTGCTAATATATTGAAATTTGTAATAGCTTTTCCATTACCTGGAAAGATCTTCTTTGCATGTTTCTGGACTAGGTTTGTAGGTATGGTTGGTTCTCAAGACTTTTTCTTATTAATGACGATCTTTACGGTTGTTGCATGATGGCGTTTTAGTATTAAAACTTCGGTGTTGCATATCTAGAAAGAAGTACGAGGATGGGTAGAACATGAAACATTGATTAGGAGTTGGAGATTTTGTGAACCAACCAACACGAGGATCCAAAATAGGGTGACAAGGTCTCCCCATAAGACGCGAGGCCCCAACGGCCAAATTGTATAACTCAGAACATTTGAATGCATAATGTGTGACATGAAAGAGGGGATGATGTCGGAGTCTAGTAGTCAATTTGTGTATGGTAGAGGACTGTGTGCCAATTCTTTCGTACCAGTGTGTTTAGTTGTCACTAGTAAGAGCATAGTTAATGTATATTAGGAAGGACGCGAAGTTAGTGGGGATGGAAGGCAATGATAGACAATTTGAGAAAATTTAATGTATTTGAGGAGTCCATGGTGGAATTGTAGATCACAGAAGTTTTGAGTGCAAGATGTATATCACGGAACAATAAGCAGTCGAGTTCGTAAGTGCTAACCCAACAATAGCGGCCATGAAATTGGCTAATTATGGAAAGGAACAATGGTCGGTCGGATTCTTCATGTGAGGATATAGATGGAGATGAAGATATGTCAACCCGCCAACCCTGGAATTGGCGATCATAGAAAGGAGACTAATTATATAACCAAAAAGAAATAATGGATGGGAAGAAGAAAAGGCGAGTTTGTATGTGCCAACCTAGCAACCATGGCCATAAAATTGGCTAAGTATGGAAAGGAGCAATGGTCAGTTAGATTCATCATGTGAGGATATAGATGGAGATGAAGATATGTCAGCCCGCCAACCCTAGAACCCGCGATGATATAAAGGAGACTAAGTATATAACCAGGAAGCGATAATGGACAGGAAGAAGAAAAGGGGAAAAAGGCTAAGTATCTCACAGTAGAAAATACATTTTTTTGTTTATTAATGCCAATCTTTTCGAACCCCTGCTGAGTTCTCACTAGTAAAAGCATAAATTGCAGATCATAGAAGTTCTTTGGCTGCAAGATGTATATGATAGAATAGGGGACATAGGTGTTGGATATCGCGAACCCGGGACCCGATGCCCAGATAATTGGCTAAGTATTGGCCAAGAGAAACTTTTGATATTTATTTCAATAGTATTCATATTAATATATATTAATAGATTATTTTTGGTTCAAATGTAAATCATGTCCCAACTTGCAGGATGTTGTTCGGTTCATAAATTTTGTTGAAACCACGAATTTTTTGAGTGCAAGATGTATATAACGCAACAAGAACCAACAATTTTTGAAAGCGCCAACCCGACAACCACGGCCATAAAATTGGCTAAGTATGGAAAGGAACAATGGTCGGTCGGATTCGTCATGTGAGGATATAGATGGAGATGAAGATATGTCAGCCCGCCAACCCTGGAACCCGTGATCATAGAAAGGTGACTAAGTATATAACTAGAAAGAGATAATAGATGGGAAGAAGAAAAGGGGAAAAGGGCTAAGTATCTCACAAATGAAAGTCTATTGTTCCTTTATTAATGCTAATCTTTTCGAACCCCTGGTGATTTCTCACTAGTAAAAGCATAAATTGCAGATCACGAAATTTCTTTAGCTGCAATATGTATATGAAGGAAAAGGGGACATAGGTGTTGGATACCGCAAACCCGGGACCTAGTGGCCAGATAATTGCCTAAGTTTTGGCCAAGATTTTTTTTTTTTATATTTATTCCAATAGTACTCATATTAGTATATATGCACGGATATTAGAAGAAGCTGCAATATATGCAAGATATTGAACAAGAACATGAAGTCAACACTTGAGTTGCCTTGTTGTAATAGTAATTAATTCATTCTATTTACGGGATCCAAAGAATGAAAACAGGACGAGCCCTCCAATTTCTTTCTTTGAGTATAGGGCGGGCGCCACATAAGTATGGCCTATGAAAAATTATTCTTCCATGTAAAATGTAAGGAACGAACATAGTACCCTTTATTTAAATTGAAGTACTCGGTAGCAGAAAGAAAAGCTTGTCGTCCATGTTTAACGACAAGCAGGGAAAAAAAGGGAACAAAATAAAATGAAAAGCAATACCAAAGATTGGAAAACACCATAAAAAAAAAAAACTGCAAATATTCTATATTCAAATAATATGGGTTACAAAATACGGCTAGGATTATTTGCCACAATGACTATGATTTGGCCCGCCGCCGACCAAAAAACAATATGTACAATAAAGAATCTTGTTGACAGTGTTCTTGAATATCAATTTCGGGTCTTGGACTTCATTGGTGTTGCCAACTAGATCTATCCTAGTTTTTTGAATAGCTTGTCTCTTCTAGATACAGCTTACCTGCATTGGCTAGTTATTCAACATCCCATTCTTTGTTAAGTGTCAATTTCCCTCTATCGTCGAAAACTTGGGGTTTAAGGTGCCTTCCTTGTAATGTTCCTGACCATTGACATATCTGAGACAACTAAGAAATGTGATTCAAGCCCAATTCAAATTCGAGGGAGTCGTTTTATGTGACGTCAGTTTTGGGGGAAACAAATCCTGTTAGGCAACAAAAGATGAGACAAAACAAAAATTCACGTATGTTGTGATTGCTATTCTCCCTGTATTCGTTCATCTGTTTGGTTGAAAATCCTGCATGAATATTTGTATGTTGAACTTCTTTGTTTTATTATAGTAAATTGGAAAAAAACGTCCAAGACAACTACAAAATGTTCCTTTGTTGAAGTACATGACTTCTTCCAACAACACAGGTCTGGCAAGTGTATCAAATGTTGCAGATCACATCAGAATATATCTTTCTTCGTAAGGGTGGCATACATGGTGGCCCACAAAAAAGTATGGAATGTTCGGAAGTGATGCCAAATATTACTCCATGCTCGAATACACTCAGTAGGAAATTATAAAATTGGATACCAATGAACGTGAGAAACTGTATGCGCATTTGAATCAACATTTTAAAATCACGGAACATTTTATGCCAAAGTTGTAATAGAATTGATAGACAACCAATTTCTATGTCAAATAGTGTTGAACGACCTCTGGATGCAGTAATCGACTCGACATACAATCAAATTTCAATCACTACTAATACTAATGTCAAGTGTAAGAAGTCATGATCCTAGGTTCCAGGTAGTTTCACCTTCAGGCATCCACATAAGCGGTGACCCCAAGCTCCAGATAGCTTCATCCTCAAACACTGACATTGGCGGTGGAAATGGGAACAGTGCTACTGAATGCAGTGCGACAATGCGATGAACAAGCAGGGTTGTCATTGTCAAAGCACTTAAACTACAAGATTGTCAGACCTACAAAGAACATCGACTTTAGTGTTTCTTTCTCACGAAATCTACAATGTTGCTTTGAGTCCATAAATCTTTGGACGTTGGGTGTCCTGTGCGATAATGACCTTGACATTAGGCACATGCCATACATCTATTATCTAACATTGCAATGTTAATTAAATTTCCATAGTGGACAATGTGAACCCCAAGCAATGCCTAAAACGTTTCGAACAACCGTCTGTTCAAAAAATACATTGTTCTATATTTAAAAAAAAAATAACTTGTGTGCATTTTCCCTATCCAAAGCAAGGAAAACAACAGGAAGATTGACATTAGGTGGAAACAGATCTGGAAACACACCACTACATTAAGGTCTCTTCTAAATAATGAAATAATATGATTACATGAAGGTGGTAGTAAAAGGTGATTTTCAGAAACCAAATCATTACCTGAACACGTTAAACTTCTTGTAGAAGGTGGTAGTATAAAGTAATCCTCATAAAGTGTTGCAAAGTCCATAATCCAGTTATATGTGTAATGTGTAGTAGCGATAGACAATTGATTGTATGTGGAGTCTGTAACTACATCCAGAGGACAGTGAACAAACTTTCACAAAGAATATGGCTTTCTGTCAAGTCTGTTACCACACCCAGAAGTAGCTTAGCAAACTTTGAAATAGAAAATTATGTCATTTTATCCACCCATACAGTTTATCTTACCTACGACGATCCAAATATATAATTTCCTTCTAACTACCTTTCGCGAATGGAGTAATATTTTGCATCATTTCCGAATATTACCGACCATTTTGCAAGCCACGGTAAGTGAAACTCCTCTGACGAAGACAAATTCGTGTGTGCTCTGCAGAATTTGATACACTTTCCAAATATGTGTTGTTGGAAGAAACTATATACTTCAACGAAGGATCATTTTGCAGGTGACCTAAAAATCCCTTCCAACTCCCAACAAGAAAACAAAGAAGATCAACAAACAAATCTCTAGGTAGGCCTTTCAACCAACCAAAGCAATGAATACAGGGAGAACACCAGTTTTTTTTTTCCCTGTCTGAGTTTTTGTTGGATAACATAGTTTTTTTTGGCTCAAAGCTCACGTCACATAAAACCATTCTCTCTTCTTTCATTTGGGCCTCAATTACATCTATAAGTTGTCTTACATGTCCATGACCAGGAAAATTAGAACGAAGGCACCCTAAAGCCCAACTCTTTGATGATAGAGATAAATGGGAATAAGTATTTAAAAGCAATGCTAGAGAATGACAGTATAATCTTCTATAGATTTTGGTTTAATTCATCTTAATGGCAGATGCCCTTGATATTTTCGCCTATTAATGCCAATATTTTCAAATTTGTGCGTTGAATAGTGACTAATAGCACATAATAACATTCCCATATCCGAGCAGATTCTCAAATATGACAACATGTAACATATACACAATATTAAAGAGGGGCACGATGTCAAGACCTCTGTGGATGACACGTTCGTGGATGAAAGCGTGGTAGTACAATATTGCACTATTACTATGATGGTGCCTTTAAAAAACTAAAATATCCAATATTTGTTTTTGTTGCAAATTCAAAATGCAGGCAAAAAATATTATCAGATCCCATAATATCCGCCTATTTATGCATTTTAATGGGAGATGTCCTCAAGCTTTCCACTTATTAAAGCCAATATTTTCAAATCTGTTTGTTCGGTTGTCACTTTTTAAAGCATAATTATTGTGCATTGGGAAGGGCAAAAGGTGGCGGGGATGGAGGGGAACGACAAAGTGATTTTAAACTTTTCTAAACCCGAGAACACGTGAAGCCACGAAACTTTGAAGACTCGACTAAGTATGGAAAGGTGAGTCAGGCAGACAGACTCATCGTAGGTAGAGGCAGGGTTGCGAGTTCGAGGAGTGCGAGGTTGAATTGTAGAGCATGAAAGTTCTGGGTGCAAGATGTATACCCCAAACACGAGTTACCATAGTTCGATAGCACCTATCTGTGAACCCACGTTCATAAAATTGGCTAAGTATGCAACCGAACGATGGTCGTTCGGACTCGTGATGTGAAGATATAGATGGAGATGATGATTTTTCAGATTGCCACACCGGGAACCCGCGAGCACAGAAATGTCACAAAGTATAGAAGCAGAAATAAGAACAAAAGGAAAAAACAAGCAAGTTTAGAAGAAATTGGATAAATATGCAAACGAATGGCGGTCGGTCGGACTCGTGATGTGAATATATAGATGGATATGGAAAATTTTCAATTGGCCACCCTGGGAACCCGCGACTACAGAAACGTGACAAAGTATGGAACTAGAAACACATAATAGAGCGGAAGAACAAAAGGTAAAAACGAGAAAGTTTGCAAGAGGAAAAAGAAAGGGAGAGAAGAACTTTATTGTTCAGAAAGCAACACTTACTCTCATAACTATGAAACCATAGTAAGACATTAACCATGGGAAAAACATCGTCAACTATGAAATATAGTTGGAGCCCGACAAACTCTGGTTGAAGCCGTAAAATATGCAATTTACATCAACTGCAAAATTTTGCATCGTATTTTATCTTAATAGTATTTTCTGGGGAGCCAACTGCAAAACAATGTAACAACATATCTAATTGCAAATGTAGCACCCCAACATTACAAAACTTAAGCAAACAACAACAAGAAACAAATAACAACCCAGTTAAGAAGCACCAAAAGGCCCAACTGCAGTCGCAGGACCCGAACCATGCAACGTTGAATCAAACAACAATAAGCAACATCCAATGAACAAAGAAGCAAGCACAAACCAGTCGACCAGGAATGCCGGTGAAGAACAATATTGGCCAATTCACTGCACACAAGACTGTATCAAAAAATTCGGATGAAAATGTATTGCAAGACATCTGTTAACCAAATAGTTCAGGCTGTGAGACCTGTTAGGTAAATTTCTAAGCTAGGAGGACTATCCAAAGACCAATGTTCGACACAAAACCTACCTCCATCACATAAAAAAGTGACGCATCGCAAAAGGATATTGTATTTTCTCCTCACATACAAAGATGTTCTACAAGAGGATTTCGACCCAGGCATCCCCAGTAGTCAAATTTCCCAATTGCAAACTGAAAACATCAAGCCAAAATAAACACAACACCCAAACTCGCCCATCAATGGGGAACGACAGAAGAGAAGTTCCAATCACGGTTGCAGAACCCGAAACATGCAAACTACAACAAGACCAACATGCAAACAAGAACAACAACAACAGGAAATAAGAAATAATTGAACATGCAAGAAGCAAGCATGAACCAGTGAACCAACAATGTCGTTGAAGAACAATATTGCCCACATTGGCTGCAGAGAACATTGAATAAAAAAAAAAAACTGGAAGAAAATGTATTGTAACAGGCATGTTAAGTAAACATTTAACGTTGTGAAGCCTGTTAGGTAAACATTTAACGTTGTAAAGCCTGTTAGGTAAACATTTAAGTCTGTCAGAACTGTTTTGTAAACATTTAAGAAATAATGTAGTGTGGCAGGTCTCTTACGTACCAAAAAAACATTTATTATATTATTTTCTAACAATAATAAAATAAAATTAATAAAAATAGTTCGAACAATAGAGACTCAAAGAGACCGTATATGATCCAAAAACTTTGGATATGGTAGCATATCAAACATTGGAATACATTTAGCTAGCATAAAATGCTAAGACAAACATTCGAACTAATACTAGCATTAATCCACATTCGAGCAATGCATAAGAAAATATATGATTCAAAAAGACCAATGCATAAGAAAATGTATGATTCAAAAAGACCGTATATGATCAAAAACTTTGTATATGCTAACATATAAATATTGGGAATAGCAAAACCGGCAATAAGACCTCCAATCTGTTATCCAATCAGATCATAACATATATGGTACTTTTTATTATATAAAAATCAATGTTTTTAGTTCCCTAGTTCCAACAATAGATATTATGCAAATATTTGTGGTCAAAAGACAGACTAATATGAAGTCAACGAATTATCGATCGCTATAATCCCTCTATGCCTTCGGCGGATATTAATAAGTTGAATTATTCACTCTAAAATATGTGCCCATAAACTTAGACAAGATTCGAACAAAATTTTTTAAAAGTAGATAATTACATAAGTAAATTCAAACACCAATTTTTTTTTCTAGATAAATTATTGAAATAAGTTGAAAAATTATTGAAATAAGTTGAAGTATTCACCCTAAAATATGTGCCCATAAACTTAGAAAAGTTTCGAACAAAATTTCTAAAAAGTAGATAATTACATAAGTAAATTCAAATATCAATTTTTTTTTTTAAGAAGACCTAAACCTACCACATTGAAATAAGTTGAATTATTCACCCTAAAATATGTGCGCATAAACTTGTACAAGTTTCAAACAAAATTTCTAAAAAAATAGATAATTACATAGTTAAATTCAAATATCAATTTTTTTTTCTAAGAAGCCCTAAACCTACCATTCAGAAAGGACATGTGTCTAAAAACATTGAAAGTATATAAACATGTATGATAGTGACAATAATAATTTAGTATAATAAATAACATGCACTTCAATGCAACACAATATAAGGCATGTCTATTCCTTTGGGTTGAGTTTTCATATTATCCACCCACTAAGTATTATAGACATGTCCCTTTAAGTCAAAGAATTCTACATCCAAAGGAAAAACCTTTCCCAAAAATATATTTAAATCCATTGTATATTAGTTGGGAAAATAAGAAAAATGAAAAGTTTGAACATTGTTTTCACCTTGGAATCTTTAATACTGAAATCCATTGTATGAAAAGTCCGCCGAATATTTTGTAGGGAGTTTTTATTTTATTGATGCGGCATTTTAAGTGTCAACATTATTATTAGCGTGGGATCTTTCGTATTAATTTACATAACTTAACTTTTATGATCTTGACATAACTTAACTTTTATGAGTTCCGTAATAAACAAACGAACGTGGCATAAGTTGACATAATCCCATACTTAACTTAACTTAGGTTAAAGTTGATATTTTTTCAATAGAAAATTAGCTCAAAATTATATTAAGAGATATAATTGTTTTTATTTAATATTATTTATGGTCAAGTCCAGTCTTAAGTATAAGCTTAGTAAAAAAGGATAATTATAGTTTTTGATTTCATACAGTTTTTTCAAAGAGACATAATATTCAAAAAATAAAAATCATCAAAAGATCACAACCTTGAGAAGGTTATGATCAAAACCCAACTAGATAGCTAGAACAAAAAAAACTATCTTGATAAACTGGAGAGTATAAATCAGAACATAACCAAATAATTCATGGGTCCTGCTCCTCCAGGTTCCCATAGATAAAAAGATATATTGCCTTCAAGTTCAAGAAGAGCTTGTTTTGATAGTTGGTTTGCCTCTTTGTTGAATTCTCTGTAGATGTGGTGGAAGCTAATAGCCTGAAAGTTTTTAATAAGATCTTTAGTTATAATCTTCTAGCCTTCAATAACACATGCCTTGAGTTGTCCTCTGCCATTGAGCCAATCTATAATCACCCTGGAATCGCCAAAAGCTTGGAGTTTTGGGAGAGATAGATGACTGGCTAAAGTAAGAGTGGCACAAATACCCAAGAGCTCAGCCTTTGTGTTTGTGCCTTCACCACTATTTAGATGTCATCTATAAACTAAAGATTCAAAAGTTTTAATATCTCCCCCTGCTCCACACATTTTTTTATCACTATGAGCTGCAACATAAAAAAAAACAATAGAAAATCCATCTGAATGAGAGACCATACATTCTCTTATAGGGATGGATATTTGTGTCAAAGGTTGTTGCTTGTATAGTCCCAGGATCTTAAAAATCACAGAATGAAAGGAAGGGGCCGAATTTTCGAAAGTAGCTATGCTCCTTTCATTCCAAATAAACCAGCAGATAATAACTGCAAGAGTAGGAGAAACAATTTTATCTTTAATCAAAATATTAAAACATTCAGAAAGAGACTTACCTTCCCAATTCCTTTTTAGTTTTTGTGTAGACTTGATTCTTTCCCAGACCTTTTTTGTGAACATACAATCAATAAAAAGATGATTGATATCCTCTGAATTGCTTTTACATAAGACAGACAGGCTTGGGCCTTCCCAACCCTTTTTCTGTAAGATATCCCAAGTTAAAAAAAATTGTTCTGATGCCTGCCAAATGAAAAGTTTGATCTTTAGTTGTAGATCCCACTTCCAAATTTTATGCCTCCAACTATCCATATACAGAAGATTAAATGTAGAAAAAAGAGTCATATAAACATTTTTAATTGATAAAATGTTGGAAGAGTTACCTCCTATCCACAATAATTGATCTGGGATGTCCCTGATAGTTTCTCCAACTCATATAAGTGCTTTACGAAATAGATCTTATTCTTCTGCTAGGTTACCACTCAAACCCAGGTCTGCGCTTCCGATCTAGATCCCAATAAAATTGGTAGAAACATGATGAGCCTTTGCTTGAGCTATAACTGTAATCTTTTCCTTCCGAATATGTTCAATAAGATCCAGGGATAGGAGAGATCTGACACCCAATCCCAGGATATGATCTCTACCTAAAGAGATAAGGTGACTAGATCCCGATAGCCAACTAAGCGAATGAGTTATGAGATGAATAGACTTTAACATGTTATTCCAAATCCTGGAGGCAGAGTTCTGTTTGAAGGAGGCAGATTTGAACCAATTGACAATGGTTGAATTTTGAAGATGTTTATCCTTAATAATTCTGTGCCAGATGCCATCCCGATTAAGAACACGCCAAAGGGTTTTTTCATTCAAAGCTGTATTGAAGTGTATTAAGTTACGAAAGGCCCAACCGCCACAAGAATTAGGACGAGATAAAACATCCCACCTGCAAAGGTGGTAGTGATCGGTTTCATTGTCCCCCTTCCATAGGAAATTAAACATTAATTTACAGATCTGTTTAAGAATTGTGCGTGGAATAAGCTCCAAAGATATCCAATATATCGGTTGACTCTCCAGGAAAGATTTGAGAAGGATATAGCAGCCACCCAAAGATAACCACTTATTGAACCAGAGGCCAATCTTTTTTTCCATTTTGATTAGTAACCAGTTCCAATCCGACGCCCGTTGCGCACCAGTGTTTAAATGATATCCCAAGTATTTGAATATTGTTTTCAATGCTGAAAAAGTGTAAGGTAGAAAGGATATGAAAGGAGTAAGATCTGAATCTGTTAAACCTTCAAAATGCAGAGTAGTTTTTGTAACATTAACTTGAAGTCGAAAGGCTTCACAGACTAAAACAATAAGTTTATCAATTTCCCGCCACTCTTGTAGATCATCCTTAGTAAAGATTAACACATCGTCCACGAAGAATAAATGGAGTATGTTAATCAATTTGGAAACTTTAATACCAGTGAGATTTTTCTCCTCTTTTCTCTTTTTTAATAAGAGACTGAGTCCTTCCATTTCCAGGATGAATAATAATGGGGAAAGTGGACATCCCTGACGCAATCCACGTCCACTCCGGAAGAATTTTGTAGTCTCGCCATTGATTAAAACAACATAAGTAGGAGAAGTAACACAGATCATAATCCACTTTGTCATTTGATTGCCAAAACCTACTTGAATTAAAATCATCCGGAGAATATCCCAATCTGTGCAATCATATGCTTTGCACAAATCCAGTTTGAGAACCAGAGATTTTGATTTCTTTTTTGTTATACTATGGAGGCATTCGTGAGTTGTACCAATAGCATCATGTATCCTTCTTCCTTTTAAAAATCCTAGTTGTTCCTCCGAGAGATTTCTAGACAGAATAGGCTTAATCTGATTGGCGATGACTTTGGAAATCAATTTGTAACACAAATTGCATAAAGAAATTGGCCTAAAATGCCCGAAAGTTGTAGGTTTGTTTTCTTTTGGAATTAATGCGAGGAAGGTAGAGTTTAAACTTCCTGTTATAGACCCATTTTTCCTAGATTCCTCAATCATATGAACAAGGTCTTCACCAACCAAATAAAAAAAAGTTGTAAAGAACTCCACTGTCCAGCCATCATGGCCTAGACTCTTGTCTCTTTTGAACTTGGCTAAGACATATTTAATTTCTTCTACAGTAACTGGTTCATATAGAGTACTTTCCTCCTCATCAAAAACCATCCTGGAGAAATGGTTAGTTACTTGAACTTGTTCATTAGTGAAGGAAGTAGATTGAGATTTGAATTTTTTTTTGAAGAACTGAAAAATCACATCGTTAATTATGGTCTGTCTTGAGTGTCCATGGCCATCTTTATCAGTGATCTCCCAGATATGTTTGTGGATGCGTCCATGATTTGCAAAATGATGATTTTTTTTTGTGTTACGATCACCACTATTGACCCAAATCGCTCTGCTCCGTTGGTGCTATTTTTATTCCTTAACTCGAAGAAGCTTGTTCCTTTCCATCTCTAAATTGCCAAGAAGTATTTCTTTATCTGATTGTAAGTAATCAGCCACAAAACTTATAAATGTATCTTTTATTTGTGACTCTAAAAATTCCATGCGTGCTGCAAAATTCCTACTCTCTGTTTCGCCCATTATTTTGTCTTTCTTTTTAGTTCTTTTAACTTCCAGACTAGTCTACGCTGAAAGCCCATTTTTATGTTGAATTTTGGATCCTTCCAGACCTGATAAACTATTTTTTTATAATCCTCATCAAGCACCAAAAGGGGATTGAGTTTAAATGGATACACTCTATACTTCGGCGAAATTTCCAGCTGTAATATTATTGGTGGATGATCATAANTGTCACTTTTTAAAGCATAATTATTGTGCATTGGGAAGGGCAAAAGGTGGCGGGGATGGAGGGGAACGACAAAGTGATTTTAAACTTTTCTAAACCCGAGAACACGTGAAGCCACAAAACTTTGAAGACTCGAGTAAGTATGGAAAGGTGAGTCAGGCAGACAGACTCATCGTAGGTAGAGGCAGGGTTGCGAGTTCAAGGAGTGTGAGGTTGAATTGTAGAGCACGGAAGTTCTGGGTGCAAGATGTATACCCCAAACACAAGTTACCATAGTTCGATAGCACCTATCTGTGAACCCACGTTCTTAAAATTGGCTAAGTATGCAACCGAACGATGGTCGTTCAGACTTGTGATGTGAAGATATAGATGGAGATGATGATTTTTCAGATCGCCACACCGGGAACCCGCGAGCACAGAAATGTCACAAAGTATAGAAGCAGAAATAAGAACAAAAGGGGAAAACGAGCAAGTTCAGAAGAAATTGGATAAATATGCAAACAAATGGCGGTCGGTCGGACTCGTGATGTGAATATATAGATGGATATGGAAAATTTTCAATTGGCCACCTTGGGAACCCACGACTACAGAAACGTGACAAAGTATGGAACTAGAAACGCATAATAGAGCGGAAGAACAAAAGGTAAAAACGAGAAAGTTTACAAGAGGAAAAAGAAAGGGAGAGAAGAACTTTATTGTTCAAAAAGAAACACTTACTCCCATAACTATGAAACCATAGTAAGACATTATCCATGGGAAAAACATCGTCAACTATGAAATATAGTTGGAGCCCGACAAACTCTGGTTGAAGCCGTAAAAGATGCAATTTACATCAACTACAAAATTTTGCATTGTATTTTATCTTAATAGTATTTTCTGGGGAGCCAACTGCAAAACAATGTAACAACATATCCAATTGCAAATGCAGCACCCCAACATTGCAAAACTTAAGCAAACAACAACAAGAAACAAATAACAACCCAGTTAAGAAGCACTAAAAGGCCCAACTGCAGTCGCAGGACCCGAACCATGCAACGTTGAATCAAACAACAATAAGCAACATCCAATGAACAAAGAAGCAAGTACAAACCAGTCGACCAGGAATGTCGGTGAAGAACAATATTGGCCAATTCACTGCACACAAGACTGTATCAAAAAATTCGAATGAAAATGTATTGCAAGACATCTGTTAACCAAATAGTTCAGGCTGTGAGACCTGTCAAGTAAATTTCTAAGCTGGGAGGACCGTCCAAAGACCAATGTTCGACACAGAACCTACCTCCATCACATAAAAAAGTGACGCATCGCAAAAGGATATTGTATTTTCTCCTCACATACAAAGATGTTCTGCAAGAGGATTTCGACCCAGGCATCCCCAGTAGTCAAATTTCCCAAATGCAAACTGAAAACATCAAGCGAAAATAAACACAGCACCCAAAATCGCCCATCAATGGGGAACGACAGAAGGGAAGTTCCAATCACGGTTGCAGAACCCCAAACGTGCAAACTGCAACAAGACCAACATGCAAACAAGAACAACAACAACAACAGGAAATAAGAAATAATTGAACATGCAAGAAGCAAGCATGAACTAGTGAACCAACAATGTCGTTGAAGAACAATATTGCCCACATTGGCTGCAGAGAACATTGAATAAAAAACAAAACCGGAAGAAAATGTATTGTAACAGGCCTGTTAAGTAAACATTTAATGTTGTGAAGCCTGTTAGGTAAACATTTAACGTTGTGAAGCCTGTTAGGTAAACATTTAAGTCTGTCAGAACTTTTTTGTAAACATTTAAGAAATAATGTAGTGTGGAAGGTCTCTTACGTACCAAAAAAACATTTATTATATTATTTTCTAACAATAATAAAATAAAATTAATAAAAATAGTTCGAACAGTAGAGACTCAAAGAGACCGTATATGATCCAAAAACTTTGGATATGGTAGCATATCAAACATTGGAATACATTTAGCTAGCATAAAATGCTAAGACAAACATTCGAACTTATACTAGCATCAATCCACATTCGAGCAATGCATAAGAAAATATATGATTCAAAAAGACCAATGCAAACGAAAATATATGATTCAAAAAGACCGTATATGATCAAAAACTTTGTATATGCTAACATATAAATATTGGGAATAGCAAAACCGGCAATAAGACCTCCAATCTGTTATCCAATCAGATCATGACATATATGGTACTTTTTATTATATAAAAATCAATGTTTTTAGTTCCCTAGTTCCAACAATAGATATTATGCAAATATTTGTGGTCAAAGGACAGACTAATATGAAGTCAACGAATTATCGATCGCTATAATCCCTCTATGCCTTCGACGGGTACTAATAAGTTGAATTATTCACTCTAAAATATGTGCCCATAAACTTAGACAAAATTCGAACAATTTTTTTTTAAATTAGATAATTACATAAGTAAATTCAAACACCAATTTTTTTTTCTAGATAAATTATTGAAATAAGTTGAAAAATTATTGAAATAAGTTGAAGTATTCACCCTAAAATATGTGCCCATAAACTTAGAAAAGTTTCGAACAAAATTTCTAAAAAGTAGATAATTACATAAGTAAATTCAAATATCAATTTTTTTTTTTAAGAAGACCTAAACCTACCACATTGAAATAAGTTGAATTATTCACCCTAAAATATGTGCGCATAAACTTGTACAAGTTTCAAACAAAATTTCTAAAAAAATAGATAATTACATAGTTAAATTCAAATATCAATTTTTTTTTCTAAGAAGCCCTAAACCTACCATTCAGAAAGGACATGTGTCTAAAAACATTGAAAGTATATAAACATGTATGATAGTGACAATAATAATTTAGTATAATAAATAACATGCACTTCAATGCAACACAATATAAGGCATGTCTATTCCTTTGGGTTGAGTTTTCATATTATCCACCCACTAAGTATTATAGACATGTCCCTTTAAGTCAAAGAATTCTACATCCAAAGGAAAAACCTTTCCCAAAAATATATTTAAATCCATTGTATATTAGTTGGGAAAATAAGAAAAATGAAAAGTTTGAACATTGTTTTCACCTTGGAATCTTTAATACTGAAATCCATTGTATGAAAAGTCCGCCGAATATTTTGTAGGGAGTTTTTATTTTATTGATGCGGCATTTTAAGTGTCAACATTATTATTAGCGTGGGATCTTTCGTATTAATTTACATAACTTAACTTTTATGATCTTGACATAACTTAACTTTTATGAGTTCCGTAATAAACAAACGAACGTGGCATAAGTTGACATAATCCCATACTTAACTTAACTTAGGTTAAAGTTGATATTTTTTCAATAGAAAATTAGCTCAAAATTATATTAAGAGATATAATTGTTTTTATTTAATATTATTTATGGTCAAGTCCAGTCTTAAGTATAAGCTTAGTAAAAAAGGATAATTATAGTTTTTGATTTCATACAGTTTTTTCAAAGAGACATAATATTCAAAAAATAAAAATCATCAAAAGATCACAACCTTGAGAAGGTTATGATCAAAACCCAACTAGATAGCTAGAACAAAAAAAACTATCTTGATAAACTGGAGAGTATAAATCAGAACATAACCAAATAATTCATGGGTCCTGCTCCTCCAGGTTCCCATAGATAAAAAGATATATTGCCTTCAAGTTCAAGAAGAGCTTGTTTTGATAGTTGGTTTGCCTCTTTGTTGAATTCTCTGTAGATGTGGTGGAAGCTAATAGCCTGAAAGTTTTTAATAAGATCTTTAGTTATAATCTTCTAGCCTTCAATAACACATGCCTTGAGTTGTCCTCTGCCATTGAGCCAATCTATAATCACCCTGGAATCGCCAAAAGCTTGGAGTTTTGGGAGAGATAGATGACTGGCTAAAGTAAGAGTGGCACAAATACCCAAGAGCTCAGCCTTTGTGTTTGTGCCTTCACCACTATTTAGATGTCATCTATAAACTAAAGATTCAAAAGTTTTAATATCTCCCCCTGCTCCACACATTTTTTTATCACTATGAGCTGCAACATAAAAAAAAACAATAGAAAATCCATCTGAATGAGAGACCATACATTCTCTTATAGGGATGGATATTTGTGTCAAAGGTTGTTGCTTGTATAGTCCCAGGATCTTAAAAATCACAGAATGAAAGGAAGGGGCCGAATTTTCGAAAGTAGCTATGCTCCTTTCATTCCAAATAAACCAGCAGATAATAACTGCAAGAGTAGGAGAAACAATTTTATCTTTAATCAAAATATTAAAACATTCAGAAAGAGACTTACCTTCCCAATTCCTTTTTAGTTTTTGTGTAGACTTGATTCTTTCCCAGACCTTTTTTGTGAACATACAATCAATAAAAAGATGATTGATATCCTCTGAATTGCTTTTACATAAGACAGACAGGCTTGGGCCTTCCCAACCCTTTTTCTGTAAGATATCCCAAGTTAAAAAAAATTGTTCTGATGCCTGCCAAATGAAAAGTTTGATCTTTAGTTGTAGATCCCACTTCCAAATTTTATGCCTCCAACTATCCATATACAGAAGATTAAATGTAGAAAAAAGAGTCATATAAACATTTTTAATTGATAAAATGTTGGAAGAGTTACCTCCTATCCACAATAATTGATCTGGGATGTCCCTGATAGTTTCTCCAACTCATATAAGTGCTTTACGAAATAGATCTTATTCTTCTGCTAGGTTACCACTCAAACCCAGGTCTGCGCTTCCGATCTAGATCCCAATAAAATTGGTAGAAACATGATGAGCCTTTGCTTGAGCTATAACTGTAATCTTTTCCTTCCGAATATGTTCAATAAGATCCAGGGATAGGAGAGATCTGACACCCAATCCCAGGATATGATCTCTACCTAAAGAGATAAGGTGACTAGATCCCGATAGCCAACTAAGCGAATGAGTTATGAGATGAATAGACTTTAACATGTTATTCCAAATCCTGGAGGCAGAGTTCTGTTTGAAGGAGGCAGATTTGAACCAATTGACAATGGTTGAATTTTGAAGATGTTTATCCTTAATAATTCTGTGCCAGATGCCATCCCGATTAAGAACACGCCAAAGGGTTTTTTCATTCAAAGCTGTATTGAAGTGTATTAAGTTACGAAAGGCCCAACCGCCACAAGAATTAGGACGAGATAAAACATCCCACCTGCAAAGGTGGTAGTGATCGGTTTCATTGTCCCCCTTCCATAGGAAATTAAACATTAATTTACAGATCTGTTTAAGAATTGTGCGTGGAATAAGCTCCAAAGATATCCAATATATCGGTTGACTCTCCAGGAAAGATTTGAGAAGGATATAGCAGCCACCCAAAGATAACCACTTATTGAACCAGAGGCCAATCTTTTTTTCCATTTTGATTAGTAACCAGTTCCAATCCGACGCCCGTTGCGCACCAGTGTTTAAATGATATCCCAAGTATTTGAATATTGTTTTCAATGCTGAAAAAGTGTAAGGTAGAAAGGATATGAAAGGAGTAAGATCTGAATCTGTTAAACCTTCAAAATGCAGAGTAGTTTTTGTAACATTAACTTGAAGTCGAAAGGCTTCACAGACTAAAACAATAAGTTTATCAATTTCCCGCCACTCTTGTAGATCATCCTTAGTAAAGATTAACACATCGTCCACGAAGAATAAATGGAGTATGTTAATCAATTTGGAAACTTTAATACCAGTGAGATTTTTCTCCTCTTTTCTCTTTTTTAATAAGAGACTGAGTCCTTCCATTTCCAGGATGAATAATAATGGGGAAAGTGGACATCCCTGACGCAATCCACGTCCACTCCGGAAGAATTTTGTAGTCTCGCCATTGATTAAAACAACATAAGTAGGAGAAGTAACACAGATCATAATCCACTTTGTCATTTGATTGCCAAAACCTACTTGAATTAAAATCATCCGGAGAATATCCCAATCTGTGCAATCATATGCTTTGCACAAATCCAGTTTGAGAACCAGAGATTTTGATTTCTTTTTTGTTATACTATGGAGGCATTCGTGAGTTGTACCAATAGCATCATGTATCCTTCTTCCTTTTAAAAATCCTAGTTGTTCCTCCGAGAGATTTCTAGACAGAATAGGCTTAATCTGATTGGCGATGACTTTGGAAATCAATTTGTAACACAAATTGCATAAAGAAATTGGCCTAAAATGCCCGAAAGTTGTAGGTTTGTTTTCTTTTGGAATTAATGCGAGGAAGGTAGAGTTTAAACTTCCTGTTATAGACCCATTTTTCCTAGATTCCTCAATCATATGAACAAGGTCTTCACCAACCAAATAAAAAAAAGTTGTAAAGAACTCCACTGTCCAGCCATCATGGCCTAGACTCTTGTCTCTTTTGAACTTGGCTAAGACATATTTAATTTCTTCTACAGTAACTGGTTCATATAGAGTACTTTCCTCCTCATCAAAAACCATCCTGGAGAAATGGTTAGTTACTTGAACTTGTTCATTAGTGAAGGAAGTAGATTGAGATTTGAATTTTTTTTTGAAGAACTGAAAAATCACATCGTTAATTATGGTCTGTCTTGAGTGTCCATGGCCATCTTTATCAGTGATCTCCCAGATATGTTTGTGGATGCGTCCATGATTTGCAAAATGATGATTTTTTTTTGTGTTACGATCACCACTATTGACCCAAATCGCTCTGCTCCGTTGGTGCTATTTTTATTCCTTAACTCGAAGAAGCTTGTTCCTTTCCATCTCTAAATTGCCAAGAAGTATTTCTTTATCTGATTGTAAGTAATCAGCCACAAAACTTATAAATGTATCTTTTATTTGTGACTCTAAAAATTCCATGCGTGCTGCAAAATTCCTACTCTCTGTTTCGCCCATTATTTTGTCTTTCTTTTTAGTTCTTTTAACTTCCAGACTAGTCTACGCTGAAAGCCCATTTTTATGTTGAATTTTGGATCCTTCCAGACCTGATAAACTATTTTTTTATAATCCTCATCAAGCACCAAAAGGGGATTGAGTTTAAATGGATACACTCTATACTTCGGCGAAATTTCCAGCTGTAATATTATTGGTGGATGATCATAAATGAATGGATACTCCACCCAACAACGATAAAGACTGCTCACAGATAATAAACCTTAAGAGATAATGCATTTTTCCAATATTTTAGCAATAGCATGTGCCCCGAGATGGCCATTGCGCCAGGTAGGAACCACCTTGTCTGGTCGTAAGTCCAGAAGATTTTTTGATTGCAACAATAACTTGTAATAATCCGCCAATGAACCAGAAGAATTAGATCCTCCCCAAACCTCATCCGACGACAGAGTAATAATAATATCTCCTGCTAGGATCAAATTATCAAGAGACAATAGACCATTGTCATCCATTTGGTCCCAAAAGGCTCGCCTATCCGATCATGGACCATAAACATTAAGAAGTGAGAGTTGCTTCTGACTAGCAATGACTTTACCTGACATCAGAATACCACCACAGGTAAGATGTGGTTTTAAATAAAAAAAAAATTAGGATCCCAAGTGACTAACAAACCACCAAAGGTACCAAGAGAATTAACAGCACAAGATACCCAAGAAGGACGGAACATGTTCATAAAATCCCTAGATTTATGTTCATGAACTAGGGTCTCTTTTAAAAAAATAATATTTGGGTGGACTCGATTCAATATACGACGAAACGAGGCGGCTTTAAGGGTGCCCCCTACCCCTCTGATATTCAAATAAATAAGGATCATTACTTTTCCCTTGATAGGGCCTTCATTGCTCTAAGTGCCCCACTATCTGTGGCATAAATATCAGTTTCGTAGGTATGACTAGTCATGCCTGCCAGTTTTTTCCGAGAGCTACGAGTTTTTATAGGAGAGTGTTCAATGCCTATACCTCTTGACCAAGCAAACTCCTTCCTTGACCCTTCAATTCGAGAGATAGTAGTACTGGACTTATCCCCACCAATGGAATCATCAAAGATGACATTACCCAGGTATACAGGTAAAGGAAAAGTTGACTTCTGGTCACAAATGAAAGGAAGAAGAGAATCAAGTACAACAGACAATGAAGAATCATTTTCTTTTGATTCCCTACAACCTGGATTACAACATTTTCATCCGGAAAGGACAAAGGCAGGGAGGAATCTGTATTTAACTTATTCTTCTATAAAACAGTTGGAGAAGAGACTTGACAAGATTCTGATACTCAGGCCTGGGTAAAAATCACATCTACAGAGGGGGAATCAAGTAAGACATTCTTAGGCAGAGCCATGATGCTCGGCTTATGGCTAACACACTGATTTGTCAACTAAGTCGATAGGGATTTATCATCCACTCTAGGAGAAGGTTCTCTGGTAGTCGAACGCTTTAGCCAGCCCGAAGAATCCAAAGCCTCATGCTCCCAAGAAGTTAAAGAATCATAAAGAGTGGGGAAAAAGGTTTTAAGCTTACCTGAAAGAGTATCCAATGGCTCAAACTAGTTGTCCAAATATGACGGATAATGTAGATCACCTGAACCAAAAATCTCCACAGCAGGGGAATTATCTGGCACATTCCATATACTTTGAACATCATCCACATCCTCAGCAATCGCTGGCCCCTTACAGTCTCTGTGGAGGTGGCCTGTACAAAGACAAAGACTACATCAGAATGGAATTCCCATATAGTCTAGTCGTTGAAGAATCCTATGACCTTGTCAATCAATCTCAATAACCTCTCGTAAACCACCATGAATTTCAATCTCCACTAAACATTTTCCAACCTTTCTTGACGGGGCTCTGAGATATTGGTAGTCTACTGTAATAAAAGTGCCCAAAGCATCGTCAATGGCTTTGAGAGCTCCTTCATTCCACAGGTGAATAGGTAAACCAGGAAAGAGTAACCAGAGGTGCCTCTGTAGGAAATAATCGATAGCAAGATCAAAAGCAACTCGCCATCTCTTAAGCATGATGTTATTGCATCCAAAAACCCAGCGAGAAGCCAATAAAAAGTTAGTGTCCTTGAGAGTTTGACAGATAAACCCCAACCACCCCTTCGCAAGATACAAAACCTCCGGCGTATAACCTAAGGAAGGAGTGCAAGATTTCTCCATCCAATCCTGAAGAGGTTCATGTGCCAAGTAATGGTAGGAAACTCGGCCAACTACACCACAAAGCGCCATATGACAAGTTTCTTCCAACCCCATGACAGAGCCCAATAGTAACTTCTTTGTCTCTTTTTTAGGCTTCCAAAGTTTGCACTTAAATCTTGAAGGTGAATATTGAATTTGTACCTTACGTTGATCTCTCGTATGATATTCACCACATTTTGGATAATAACCAGTTCCAACTATGTTGGCTGGCTCCACAGTAAATCCAGAACTAGTATGAGAAGTATGTGAAAATCTGGGTAATTTCTGTGAGTCACAAGTTATGTTTACAGGAACAGAAGATAGAGAAATACCGGGAGAAGGTGGCAGAGGTGTAAAAATAAACTTTCCTTTGGATAGCTCAGAAGAATTAAGACATGTCGCATGCCAGCCATCCTCGTTTGAAGAGCCCATAAGTGCACTGAAAAACTATTAAGTAGTAAAATACTTGCCCACGACAGAGAGAAAGACACTTAGACTCCACTAAGCAGAGAAACAGTTGGACCAGTTACCAATAATAGTAACATGGAGAGAGTTAGGA
The DNA here is from genome assembly GCA_000966675.3 of Picea glauca. NCBI lineage: Eukaryota > Viridiplantae > Streptophyta > Pinopsida > Pinales > Pinaceae > Picea > Picea glauca. The sequence goes on from JZKD02S0516087.1 coordinate 67,806, forward strand.
GCCGATGCGGGCCAAGTACTAAAAACATTAAACCAAAAACTGCAAAATTAATGAAGCATTTAAACTACTCCAAGGTTATTAGAAAGGGTCACATATGAGTAACTACAAGAAGGGTATGATCAGATGACTCCAAAAATAACCAGAGACAAAGGGAAGAGTCTCTTCATCAAAGATCCTTAGAAGAGACAAACTAAAAAAAACAGTAAAGGATCGTCAATAACAGTCGCACCATTAACAAATTGGTCCTATAGAGCCAATACTACTGGTTCGACTTCATTAAAAATAAGTTCCTGCCAATCTACCATTCAAAAAATTGGTTCTGTCGTTTGGCTCCATAGCTTCCTTGCTCCCACCCTCATTGAGTTATGTTGTTCAATGCGCTCAAACACATCATCATCGCGTAGTGAAGTGCTTCACGTGGGTCCCTAAAGCTATCCGAATAAATAAAAATTCGCTAAAGTCGACCTTTCTTGAACCCAAGGGACGTTTGGATATTATTAAAGTGTGCCTTTATTGAACCCAACAGACGTTTGGATATTATTTTTTTTCAAAGCATCATATGCCTTTTTACTAATCTTTGTGTAACCAACCAACCAACATATTTGATAGTTGACTTCAAAAAATATTTGATTTATGTTTTATTTTATGGGCGTTTATAAATCAATAATTAATGTTGGATAAATCAATGTAAATATATTTTAATTCCAGATCTATTATGTGTTGAAATGATCACATTTTTTTGGAGGTGTAAAACTTTACTCAAGTTTTTTCAATTTTAAAAAAGTTTTTACTTCTAGAGATTTTATTTTTTTAAATGCCACTCCACTTCTCAATTTCATATTGAACACAAAATAAATTATGCATCTCCCTCATATTAGGTTGTAAAAAGCACTTCCATACACCAAAAAACACCTCTCAAAACAATGATATTCAAACTTTTTTTTAGATAGTTTAAACATGTATTATAATGTTTATGTTTTTTATGCCAAATTAATAGAGATAACCAATATGTTTTATATCAAATTAATTTATATTTTTTATACCAAATTAATTTAGAGATAGCCAATACCTTTGATTTTTTTTTGTTAGCTAAATATCTCTAACTTGCGGGATTGGCCTATGGATGAGATGTCAAGACTCAGGGGCATCTAAGCTATCAAAATCACTCGGGCATTGCGCCCGACCTGGACCGCACCAACCCTTAATGACTGTATTTGATGTTTCCCCGAGGTTTCAAACTGGTGACTTCACTTATAGAGCGCCTTAACATCCCACTCCCTCACCCACTGCTCTACACCAGGGGACGAGATAACTAATACCTTAAGGACATCGTAAAACCATAAATAAAAACTTAATCATGGTGAAACAATTAATACCATTTTTTTATTATAGAATTATGTCAAAATAATTAACCACAACAAATTTATTATGTATTTTTAATATCTTTTCTCTAAATCTTTATAACATTACAAACAAATAATTAAATATCATTATTGAAATTTAAGTATGCAAGAATACAATAGTATATATAGAAATTTTATTATAAAAAGTAAAGTAAACATTATGTACTCAAGATTAAATTAATCTATATTGTATATACTCTCTCTCTCTCTCTCTCTCTCTCTCTCTATATATATATATATATATATATATATATATATATAACGTAATAGCAACCATTATGTACTCAAGATTAAATTAATAAATATTGTATATGGGATAGCTGGACGTGCTCGACCAAGTGAAGGGATGGAGTGTTGATCATCCTAGTTGCTTTATATGGGATGAGTAGGGGCACCTTGGACACATGATCTAGATGTGAAGACCCAAGGGGACTTGTCTCCATGACTTGCAGATGATGATAACACATATGGTTGGATGACTTGGGTGCAAGACAAGGTTGACTTTTCGAAAGGATTGCTTGGGCATGGACGACCTGGGTGATGGGGAAAAGAGATGGAATTGGCATGACTCAAGTGGACCAACACACGCGATGGATGAATCGTCTCTAGTCACTTCATCCAACGCACTTTGCTAAGTGAAAAAACAAGGCATGTATAAGTATGAGGAGGCTTGGACGAGCTAAGGCATCATCAAGGAACTAGCATCAAGAAGAAATCAAGAGTTAACGATGGGATCCACAATTTCCTTTTACTAGAGTTAGGCATCGCAGGTCACCCAAGTTGGCTAAGTGACTGAGGTTGTGAACATGACCTGTGGTAGGTTGTCCTGTAGTTATGACATGGGTTGATTTGTGTGGAGAAACTAGGCAATCTTGGAAGGTGACTTTCCTTGACTCTTTGTATAATTGTAAAGAGATGCAAGCAGTGGCCAAGCTCCCCTCTTATAACATTGTAACATTATTTTATATAGTGAATAAAAGGGTGTTAGGCATTGTCTTGGTGTTTCCCAACTACATGCATTTTGTTCTATTCTCTATGTGTCGAATGTTGTTCTCTGTATACTTATGTTGTTACCTAAGTGTTAACTAATCTAAGTATTGTTGGGAACAATTTAGGCCACAATGGGGCATGCACTTAGTGCATCTATTGGATAATCCTAAGTTGAGTAGGATTTAGTACGTTGTTTCATTGTTGTAGTTCAAGGAGAAGTTATGGGCATACTTTGAACAAAGAGGCATAGTCTAGTTGTAGCAGGCACATTTTGGCTGAGACACTGTGATCAAGGAAACATAGTGTCACACGACTGAAGATCACAAAAATAAAAATTTCGAGCAAGACTCTTAGGTCCGTGATAGGTGGTATTAGAGCTCAAATTCTTCCATGAGTTGGTTTTATAATCATTTTGGGTGCTCTTCACCATGCTTCAGAAGGAAGTAGTTAGCTCAGAGGGAAAATTGACATGTTTGAGGTAGTTCTTTTATCATCCTTTGACTAGTAAGAAGCTTGGGATAGTTGGGCACTCACAAAGTCAGCACATGGCACAAGTGTTGGAGCACACCTTAAGATAGACAATTGGACTGGCATGAGAGAGTGCTAGATGTTGGACAAGGGCGACCTAGCCGAGTGTCCCACTACGACTTAAGGTGCATTTCAGTGGAGTGTAGTTGCATATGGATGTTCTTGAGGACACATTGGAAACAATTTTGGGTCAGAATTTCCCCCCACACAACTCGCGGAGATGGTGTTGCACAATACCCTTCAGCATCCCACTTCGGACGAAGGTGAGGATTATCATTCTATTTGTTGTTCATTTCACTTAATAGATCGTGTGCATCAAAATTCTATGAACAAAAGGTTGTAGATGATCAACACCTTGGCTAGAAACCAAGGACAATGTGATCACCAATTGTGTTTTATGGATTTGATCATTAATGGGAGGATGATTCAAGCATTGGTGGAATCTAATGCCTCGCAAAATTTATTACGAGTGGAATTAGAACATAAGCTTGGGCTTAGATTTGGGCCATGTGAATTTGTGGTGAAGGTAGTCAATTTTAAATCCAAGGCAACGACTAGAGTTGCCTCTGCAGTTCATATACAATTGGAAAAGTAGAAAGGTCATGCAGACTTCACCATGTTGTAGATGGATGACTTTGAGGTCATCCTCGGCCAAGAGTTCCTCGGGAGGAAGCAATATTTCCTCTTGCCATTTGCGGAAAAGTTGGTTATAATTAGTGAATAGAAAGCTTGGATTGTGAGCACAACCACAAGAAGGCTATTTGGCAAGGTGCAGTTGTTCTTTTCACTAAGCATGAAGAGGACGTCCAAGCACCCAGAATCACAAATGTACATAGCAATCATATTAGAAGTGAATGAGGATGGAGTGGGGATGCCTATTCCATCGACACTTTCCGATGTATTGATCAAATTTGTGGACAAGATGCTCGACGAGTTATTGAAGGTGCTCCCATCTAGGTGCATTGTTGACCACTGTATAGAGCTAGAACCGGGGTTGCAACTACCATGTAAGGCTCCTTATCGACTTTTAGGAGCATATTTGGAATATTTCAAAGAAAATTTGATAGAGTTGATTGATGTTGGGTTCATTCATCCTTCGGGGTCCCCATATCGCACCCTTGTTCTCTTCCAAAAGAAGAAGGACACTACAAAGCTACATATGTACTTGGATTATCGAACATTGAATAAGAAGACCCTAAAGAATCAATATCCCCTACCTTTGGCCGTGGACTACTTTGACAAGTTGGCCAAGGCCAAATTCTTTTTGAAGTTGGACTTAAGGAATAGATATTACCAAATGAGGATTGTGGAAGGGGATGAGGTGAAGACAACCATGGTGACAATGTATGGTAGTTTTTAATGTTTCGTTATGTCTTTTGGGTTGTGCAATGTCCCAACCACCTTTTTCACATTGATGAATGATGTAGTCCAACCGTTCTTCGACAAGTTGGTGGTTGTATACCTAGATGAGATTGTGGTGTTTAGTGAAAACATGGAGGACCACAAGAACCACTTTGTAGAAGTATTTGAGGTGTTGAGGAAGAACGAACTATACTAGAATAAGTCCAAGTGTGTTTTTGGGTAGACTGGAATTTCATTCTTGGGCCATTGGATTGGACAAGGATGCATCTGCATGGATCCTTTGAAGATTGAGGATTGAAAAGAGCCATGAACAATCCATGAGGTAATAAGTTTCCTTAGTTTGGCTAATTATTACCATAGGTTTGTGGAGGGATGATCTAAGATTTCATCCCCATTAATCGACTTGTTGAAAAAGAACAAGGCATATTGGAACTAGATGGAGAAGTCCCAGACAACATTCTACAAGTTAAAATGCAGACTTGTCTCAACACCCTTATTGAAACTACCAAAATTTGAGCACCTATTTGAGGTGTAGATGGATGCCATAGAATTTTCCATTGGTGGAGTTTTGTATTAAGAGGGTCATCTAGTAGCCTATGAGAGAAGAAAGATACAAGACCGTGAGTGGAGGTACCATGTTCATGAAAAGGAGATGAACACAGTTGTGCATTTCCTACAATCATGGAGGAAATACTTGTTGGTCAATCCATCCATTGTGAAGGAGAATAATTTGGTGACAAACTACTTTTCCCCCAACTGAATTTGTCACCCAAGCAAGCATGATGGCAAGATTTCTTGGCAATATTTGATATGACCATTGAGTATCGATCAAAAAATTTGAACATAGCCTCAGATAACTTGAGTAGAAAGGATTAACTTGATGTCTTAGAGGAGGATGAGTTGTCGGCACTAGTGGGAAATCAAGTGCAAGTATTGACAGATTTGCAAGACAAAATCAAGGAAGGTTTACATAGTGATCCCACAACATTGAACATCATGAAGAAGATCAAGGAAGGAAAGACAAAGAAATTTTGGATGGATGAAGGAAGAAAGACAAAGGGAATATCATGATTCGCCTTATGCTAGCCACCGTGGAAAATGAAGAACACTGGCATTGCTTGAACAAAGATACTACTAGGAGCATATGATGTGTGACATTGAGTATGTATAGACATCTCTTGTATGCCAAAAATATAACGAAAAAACCAAGATGCAAGATGATCCATTATATCCTTTTCCAATTCTAGAGAGACCTTGGGAAAGTGTCTCAATGGAATTCATCACCCAACTTTCGGTCACACAAGGGTGCAATGGAATCATGGTCATGGTTGATTATTTTTATAAGTATTCCATCTTTGTTCCAACGAAGATGCCTTACGACACGAAATAAGTGGTGAGTATGTACTTCAAAAACATAGTGAAGTATTGGGGTCTTCCTTTGAGTATTGTTTTAGACAAAGACACACGAATCAAGGGATGTTTTTGGATGAAGTTATTCAAACGTTTTGGGATGAAGTTGTTGTGGAGCTCGAGTTACCATTCATAGACAGATGGGAAGATCAAGCTCATTAATGGACTCTTGGAAGACTACTTGAGACACTTAATGTGGGTAGATCAGATGAATTGTCTGGATTAGTTGGATGTCTCTTAGTTCATCTATAAATTGTAGAAAAGATCAACAATGGGATATAATTTGTTTGAGTTGTAAAACATGCAACAACCTTTAATCCACCCCACAAATTTTCAAGGCTATTATTGGCACAACCCATTAGTCTTGGGGCTCATGAGGGGATTGTAGGATAGATTGGAGATGGCTCATGTTTAGTTGATGAATGCAACAGAATAGATGAAGCAATGGGTGTATTGTGACAGGTGATATGTATAATTCAAAGTGGGGGACTTGCTCTTGGTCAATCTAGGTAGAGAATAGTTCAAGCCACCTACCATCATGGATGGTGCCTTGGTGCAGAGGTTTGAGGGTCCATTCAAATTCCTTGAGAAGATCGATAATGTCACCTATAGTTTGGAGCGATTGCCTCACATGAAGGATCACCATCATGCACTAGTACATTGGGCCCATATTCTAACAATTCACCAACTCAGGTTCGTCGCCAAAACATCTCAAGTATGACGAAGGCTACAACCCATTTTTCATCATGTCACGTCTGTCGCAAGTATGACAATCCCCATTTCGTCGTAAGATAGAAACAAATGTTTGTCCTACCATCAACCGCCATACGTCCCAAAACCAATTTGTTCTCATTGCTAGTGTTTCGTAAGAGTGATTAACCTACAATGAATGTGGATCAAAATTGACCAATGTCCACAACCATTGTTGTCATAAATTCATCATACGATCGACCAATGTTCATCGCCAGTCCGTTGCACCATTGACCACCATTCGTCCCAAATCCAACACGTTTTCATCGCTACTGCATCATAAGAGAAACTAACCTACGATGAACATGTATCACAATCGATCAATGTCCACAACCATTGTCATCATAGGTTCGTAGTATGATTGACCAATGTCCATCACCATTCCATCGTATCATTGACCATCATTCATCCAAAATCCAACACATTTTCATCGCTAGTGCATCGTAAGAGCGACTAACCTATGAAGAACATGGATTACAATCGACCAATTTCCATATCCATTTTCATCGTACGATCAACTAATGTTCATCACCAGTTCACTGTACCATTGACTGTTGATTGTCCCAAAACCAATTTTCTTTCATCATACGATCAACTAGAGTTCGTCGAAACATCAACAACGTACCGAAAAACTTGATTTGTTTCCGACGATGGTTGGGTTGGACAGATAACATTTTTTGTTAGTCGTACAAGCGACGAACGCCTTCATCGAAGGTCGGAAGAAGGGTTCATTAATTAAAAAAAAATGGACCAGGTTGAGTTAAGCCATGTTGAGCTAACATATAACTTATACACACTTTGTTTTTTGTTCTAGTTCTAAAAATTAACATATTTTGATCCTTGAATCCTATCCATCAATTCATTGCCTCAAAACTATCCAATATTTTGTAAAAGGTCATTCGTGATATGTTGTTGAATAGGGTTATAAGATTCAAACTAGTACAAGTATTCCTTAACAAAATAGGAATGCATGGGATTCTAATAATATGTGTACCATCAATAGATACATAAAAGATAATATACGAAATAAATGCTAAAATAGTCGAAGAGATAATATACGAAATACATGCTAAAATAGTCGAAGGACACTTTTAAACAACTAAGATAATCCATAAAATACCATGTGTTGAGCTATGGTTTTCCTTAATGTTTAAATATTGTTCCAAATGGCTGAGAAGTTGTGTGCAATTCTAGAAGGATTCAATTAAACAATACGTTGGATATTTCCATCCCCCTAACCCTATCCTTCCCATGCAATGGTTTGAACACCTCAAAATGGACTTTGTAGGGCTATTTGTTCCTACTACAAGAACCTATTCAATGTATATCATTTTAGCCACATATCCCTTTACAAAATGAGTTGAAGTAAGGGCATTGAGCATTTATACAACAATAGCAATGGATAAGTTATTGTTTTAGTGTATATTTTGTAGATTTTGATTGTTCTATACAAATCACATTAGATAGAGGAGCTAAATTTACAACAAAAGTAATTAAAAAAATGTTGTGTGATTATAAAATGCTACAATACAAAAGAAATCCATACTATCCTAGAGCGAGTGGGCTAGAAAAAACTCAAATAAAACCATGGTAAGTTCTTTGATAAAATTAGGTGACTTGAAGGGGAAAATTTGGCCAATAGATTGTATGTTTTCCTATGGGCCTACTAGAATGCATGGAAGAAATCAATAAGCCACACATCATTCAAACTTTATTTTTGTAAATTAATCATAATATATATAGAATTATGGGTTCCATCACTTACAATTATTATAGATTAGAGGTGGCAAGAGATTGAATCATTCAAAAACATATTGGATGTATTGGAGAAGCTAGATGAAAACAACAAATGGAGTGAGTGTCAATAGATCATGGGTAAGAGTAGAATGAATAATTTTTTTTACAATAGAATTAAGAGACATGAATTTAAAACAAGATAATTTGTGCTTCTATGTGGTATCAAAAGAAAATATAAAATATAAAAGTTGAAGAACATAAAAAAAATGCCTCGGGAAACATGTCATCTTTTTTGCCTCATTTTTTTCTGTTGCCTCGATTTTTGTGTCTATTGTTGGGAATTTTTTTGGCACATGGTTTTTTTCCGATGGTTTTCTATTTCCGGTTAAGGAATTAGGGTTGTTGACTAATTTAGGCCATTTGGTTAGGGTTTTGGATGACGTTGGCTCCTATATGTATATTGTATTGTAAACAATGTATGACATGAATGAATCTAGAATCATGAGTCATCATCATTTGATCCGTCGTTGCACCTCAAAGATCAGATTTATCAAGATGAACTCAAAAAGGACAAAGAGATGGAGATGGAAGTCGACTCCTCTCATCCAAAAGTGGCTCGAACTTGGGAACCTGGAAAATGCATTCCTCAAGCTTCAACAACCCCCAAGTATGTGATTAGTTCAATTAGAGTTAGTGCACAAACCCAATATATGAGGGACCATGCCCTCATTGGAAAAATTTTAGGATTATGGCCCTATGAAAGGGATCTCATTAAATGGATCAATACTTGGCGGAATCCCAAAGGGAATTATGACCTTTGGCTAGGTTCTAAAGGATTCTAACCTTCTATCTTCCATAACCTAGAAGATAAGGACAAAATATTTGAAAATGGGTCGTATTTCTACAACTCAATAGGTTTATACCTCGGATTCTGGACGGAACACTTCAACCAAGAGAAATAGGACTTCACTTGTGCTCCGATCTAGATCAGATTATACTCCCTCCCCCGGGAATTCTAGCTCAGTGAAATTCTTGAAGGAATAGGAAACACCTTGGGTATCTACGTCAAATCGTTTGAGGTTACAATACAAGGGCGTTATATCTCCGATGTGCGCATATCTGTTTATATGAAAATCTATAAGACTTTTCCCAACATAATAACTCTAGAATACCAAGATATTAAATGTGAGCAAATAATAGATTACAAACACATTCCTTTTCGATGTCGCAAATTCCATGAGCACAGACATCTCTTCTGGTATTGCCCCCTAAATTCTCCTCTTAAACCCACTGCTCCCTCTCAAGATAAATCAAAATATGGCTTTACCACGGTTCAAGGACAATGTTTTCAAACTCAGAAAAATCCCCCCCTCCATTCATTCCACC
>JZKD02S0516087.1:93172-111628 GCA_000966675.3 Picea glauca
CAACTAAATCGGCAGGGGCTGCGTTGCCATGCAACCCTTGTTTATAAATACAACATATAAAACATATGCTAATACTCGGTAGGATAACAATTTAAGAGTATAAAAATTGAACATCTCAATAACAAGATACATTTAAACTAAATACTTAGTAGTATAAAAATTGAATGTCAAAAACAATTTATCGGCTAAAAGAGCCACGTAACGTGGATGCCATGCTTAAGATTATGGTATGACTAGGGAAGGGGTTACTAAATAGCTCATTCTTAAAAGACTTGGAAAAGGAAAAAGGAGAAATATATACAAAGATATGCATTGGATATGAAGTTTCTAATATATGCGAACGTTTTGGTCCTCAACCCAAATTTTAATCATTTCATAAGCTTTATTTATGAAACAATTGGATATGAAGTTTCTAATATATGCGAACGTTTTGGTCCTCAACCCAAATTTTAATCATTTCATAAGCTTTATTTATGAAACAGGTGTTATGCAAGTAACACATAAAAAAAATTTCTTGTTCATGTGGTTATATCATATTTTTGGAAATTTTTCTCAATGTTTATATACAGCGTGAGTAGGTCTAATGGTTAAGAACATGTGTTTCCTCCTAGGAGGTCACAAGTTCAAATCTAAAGGGGTAGGGTATGTATACCTCTGTAAACTTTACCAGTCAAATCTAGAAGATTCCTTATCCCACAAACAAGAGAATCTCATACACCAATTTAATATGACTTGACCGTAACCTTAAAAATAAATTATTATTATTACTAACTTATTTTTCAACCTTACATTATACTTACTTACAATAATTTATATTATATTTAATTGGGAAAACAACACAATTTAAATAATTAATCAATATGTTTAATAAAACGTAAACTTTAAGCTTTTTACCCAAAAAATAATAATAATAAACAACATATACAATATCATGTACATAGTATAATTCATCAAAAATATTTCATATAACTTATTATTTAAAATTTAAAATTTAAAATTATTGATTTAAATATATCAATATATTAGTTTACGTAAAAACGGAAATGATAAAATTTTATGGGAAAATTGAGATGTTTTCCATATATATATATATATATATATATATATATATATATATAGTTTCGTCGATATAAATTAGTGCATTTCATTTAAACAGATCCGAACCAAATATTTGTTAATATAAAATTGATGAAATATAAAAATAATATTAACAACAATCAATCAAATTAATCTTTTAAATTATAAAAAAAACAATTTTTCAAAAACATAAATAAAATATGTGAAACATAAATATATTTCATTCAAATTTTAAATAAATTAATTAATTAAAAATGATAATAATATATATTAATATTCTCCTGGATGGGGTGCCAAGTGTCGGGGGAGGTGCTCCACCCGGAGGCTCGACAAGCAACCTATGATAATTGGTCGGTCGGAAGACAAAGATGGAGGGTAAAATTGGGATCCTAGTCACCTGGCGACGGGACAGAGTAACGATGAAATGATTGTCTAATGCCACCTCGGAGGTGGCATTCACGAGAATTAATAACTACCTCAGTCCAAGTGGAATACGTTGGGACAGGTGGGTTCCTTCGACGTAGTTGGTGGTATGAAGCACTTCGAAGGTGGTGTTAATGGGAAAAGGTGGTTGGTACGAGGCCAAAACTAGAATATGGAGAATGACAATAAGAGTAGTTATCCCATTAATCCCGAAAGTACTACGAAGGCAGGTGATCTCAATATGATTTCCCGGATTTTTCCATGTAAGATAACTCAGGCGGTGCGAGGGGAAATGTTCAAGCACATTGAGGTAAGCAAGGATTTTCTAGGGTCGTCTCTGGCCTTCCTGAGCGAAGTGGATCGCCTCAAGTGGAAACCCGAGGGAGAAGTTTAGAATATGAGAGTTAAAAGCCGAGAGCGGGATCTTGGCATAAATTTCTTGAGTCTGTTTTAGTAGTTTAGTGTCAAGGAAAGTTCCCCCTTGAGGCTCAGTGGCAACTCTGTTACTTCCCATCCCAAGCATACTCCTTATCCCTGGAGGAATAGGGAGGAACAGGTTCTGGTGGTCGATAAGAAGAGATAGATTAGGTGACAAGAGAAATCCGTTGAAGTTTGTGCATCGATTTCGAATGGCTAGAATTAGCACTTGTGGTAAGAATCAAAAGGGGAAGCAACAAGAGGCTTCCTCCTCGCATGGACCGACCAACCAAACCAGATATGTTAAGGCTGCCTAGATAGCAAGGACCCGCTTCAAGTATTTGTCTTGAGAGAAATAAAAGTAGTTGACGAAGGAATTTGAGGATGAGGTTAGGAAACAACGTAAGAACACCTCAGACGAAGAGATTGTTAAGGAGATTAAGGATTGAGTCGAGGACCCAAAGTTTACCCGCACTAGGGAGACGAAGTATTTCAAGCTGGCAGAAACGTATTGGGTGGTCAAGGCATTGGTTTTTCAAGGTATGGTGAAGGTTAGAAAGGAAAACGAATCTACTACCTAGGCGATTATGATGCTGGAAGGAAAGTTCGAGTTATTCTATAAATCCCAATTTGGGATAAATTTCAAAGTGAGGAATGAGGAGTCACTCCAACAGAAAGATGGAAGATGCAACAAAGATCAAAGCCCCTTAGGTTCACGCGATTGCCCGATTCAGATTGGAGACAAGGAGGAGGTTGTGGAGATGGCAAGATAGAGCAAGAAGATGCAGCACGGTCGTGATTCCTTTGTAGATGGCTTGGTTTGACCTACTCTATGTTGGATTTTCTTCTTTTTGTTTAAATATTATAGAGTAGGGTGTTACAGCCTACTCAGGTTCTCGTCCTTTTGAAAATTTTTGGCTATATGTGTCTCAGGCTCTAGGTGTTTTGGCCAGTATAGTCCATTTTTTCTCTAGTCCTTAGTCTTCCAGGTCTAAGCGATAGTGAACAATTTGTTTGGAACTCTGTGGAATTTCTGAATTGTTAATGTTGATCAAATTGTTGGGTTGAGGAGAGGGTCATGGTTTCCATTTTGGTAGACCTTCTTCATTGGAATTGTACTTTTAATGTCTATATATTGTAATACAATGGGTGTTGGAAAACCATTCCCAAAATACTATGCGATGAAAGATCTATCATATCTTTGTGACACTAAGAGGGTAGAAGATGAAAAACACTTCCTCTTAGGTTTCCCTACCTATACCCATATTAGATCCCAATTTAAAAATATTTGCCACAATACAAACCTTCGTAACCTCCTAAGTCATCTAAACTATGGTGATCTTGGAATGCTTCTCTCAATGTGTTTTGAGCATACAAATACAATTTAAAAAAAATTGAAATAATCTCTTACCTTTTTGAAATCTGATAGACCAATCAATCTCAATAGACATTAATCATCATCATCATAAAATACATAATTTAACAAAATAATAAAGTTTTTTTATTTTTTATTGTCAATATATTTTAATATAAAAAATTTAAACTTTCACAATTGGAAAATGAATAAGCAACTAGTTGGGCACGTGCTCGCGTTACGTGGCCGTGTTATCCAACTGCTACCACTATAACCTCCAGGGGTGCCCACGAAGCCCCATACGCGACACACATTGTAAGTCGAGGGGAGTTGAACTCGAAACCTCATGGAACTTCATTTTCACGGCACTTGCCAATTGAACTGCCCCCAAGACACAATTGAAAATCTTTAAATCTTAATAAGGATTTAATATTAATATGTATAAAATTATTATTAATATATAATAAAGTTTGATTAAATATTATGTATTTTTTAAATATATTTTATTATAAAATAATTTAAATTATTTGATAAGCAAAAGGTTAATTTAACTTAATACTTACACAAATTTCAAAAAATGGTTTTAACCGCCGGTAAATCAATATGGAATTATTTATAACAAATAAAAATAAAAATGAATAACATATTTAAGTTGTGAATACGGATTTTATATACTTCTTGAAAATATATTGGCATCCATTAACCTTGCAAATTAATGACTTAGACTAGGTTTTGATGAGTGTAAACCATATAAATTTATGAGTGTATTTTCATTATAGTTGGGATGTAGTTTAAACATTCCATATTTTTTTATCATTATAGTTTAGTTTAATGGTCAAAATTGTCAAACCTTTGTGAGATTAAACATGTAGAAAATGAAAAACACTTCATCTTGGATTGCCCTGCTTATATTCATATTAGATCTCAATTTAAAATTATTTGACACATTACGGACCTTTCTAACCTTCCAAGTCATCAAAACTATGGTGTTCTTGGAACACTTCTCTCAATGTTTTTTTAGCGTAAAAATACAGTTTTAAAGAAATTGAAATAATCTCTTACCTTCTTAAGGTCTGATAGATCAATTGGTCTCAATGGACATTCATCATCATCATCATCATCGTCGTCGTCATCATCATTATTCTAATAGACAACGTTCATCATCATCATCATCATCATCATCATCATCATCATCATCATCATCATCATCATCATCATAGACCAATTAGTCATCGTCGTCGTCGTCATCATCACCACCATCGTCGTCATCACTGCCACCACCACCACATAATCTAAACGTTATACATTTTTTACTATTATAATTATATTTTAAAAAATATAACATCAAAAAAATAACATTAAAAATAAACCACTTCTTGCCCAGCCCCGAGAACCTCTTCCATGCTTTTGGAACGCTTTCTACTAGTTCCAAAGTTCCAAGAACTTGGGAAACAACGGGAATGGATTCCTAACTTTTAAAAGTGATTCCATGCATTTGAGATTATTATTTATCGCTAACTTCCACGATCATGAACTAGCTATCATTTCATCACATAATTAATCAAATTATGAAATTGCTAACAAAAAGGTTAATCTAAATGGAAAACATTATGCATCGAACATTGCATTATTAAATACAAATATATATTTTGAAATATATGGAAAGCGTTCCAATTTAATAATGTATATTCCAACATATATATTTTGAAATATATGGAAAGCGTTCCAATTTAATAATGTATATTCCAACATATATATTGTATTTGTTTTGATATATTTTTTTAATTTTTAATTGATTATCGATTGAACTAATTTACATAGCAAAGTAACTTACATAATAAATAAACATTAATAAAAATCTATACTAATAAATTTGCACTACTAATAAAAAAAAATGGAAGGAGCCCAAACATAAAATCTATACTAATAACTTATTCTTAGTACTAATAAAAGATGGAACCCAAACACAAAATCTATTTAATTTTTCAATAATAGGTATCTATATATTAAAAAGAATCTAAGTGCAATAACTTAAGTATATTAAAAAATCCATTAATAATAACTAAATGCAATAACTTAAGTATATTAAAAAATCCATTAATAATAACTAAATGCATGGTACTTAAAATAATTTTTGATTTGAAAAGATGAGCTCTGTTAGGGTTTCCATGGTTTAGGATTTTTATAAACTACATGTGTTGCCTACTACGACATTAGGCCCTCCTCTGCACCAAATAACACAGTATTGCACTTGTGATCCTGGTTGGTCCTGCCCGCACAACATGACCTCACATGGAGGGGTGAAAAACCCTCATGTAGGAACACTGTCGCGAATGAGATGGATGGAGTCGGAGCCAGGAGACCCTCCTTTGAACCGTCGTCACACCTCAAAGAGCACCTGCTACAAGAAGAACAAAGCAATGGGAAAAGTATGGATATAGAAGTTGATTCGTCGCATCCAAAGGCATATCGGAAGTGCGTACCAGGTAAATGCATACCACAAGCGCCAATAGTTCTGAAATATATAATAAAATCCAAAAGGGTAGGAGAACATACACAGTTTATGAAAGATCATGCTCTGATAGGAAATTTTTTAGGGATCTGGCCATCAGAGAAGGATCTCATAAAATGGATAAAGAATTGGTGGAACCCGAAAGGGGACTATGAACTGCAACTAAGCTCAAAAGGCTTCTTCACAATCATATTCTACAGCCTGGAGGATAAGGACAGGGTTTTTGAAAATGGTCCATACTTCTAAACCTCAGCGGGGTTATATTCGTTGTTCTGGATAGATCACTTCTTCTCAGAGAAGGAAGACTTTGCCTGTGCCCCAGTCTAGATACACTTGTATTCCCTCCCCCAGGAGTTATGGCTAGAGGAAATCCTGACGGGCATAATCAACACGCTAGGAATATATGTCAAATTTCCAAAGGCCACGAAGCAACAAAAATACACTTCCTATGCTTGAATATGCGTTTACATGAACATCTCAAAATCCCTACCAGGATCTGTTACCATAGATTATCAGGATGAAGACTGGACACAGACCATAGACTATGAGCACATCCCCTTCAGATGTCGGAAATGTCATGAACATGGGCATCTCTTCAAAGACTTCCCCCTCAATGCATCAATACAACCAACATCATAGGAAACACAACAAGATGGTTTCACCCAGGTGCAAGGGCGCAAGAAGCACACATCAAAAAAAGAAATGTAGATAGGAAACAAGAAAATCCCAACCAAAAAATCCTTTGACGCTCTTAGCAAGTTACCAGACACAAAGGAGGTGGAAAACCCCAAAAAAAACAAGGGCACCATGAAAAGGAACCAGTAAGGACAAGCAAACCCTTGAGCCAATATTGGAACAGATCTCAGGCCAGAATCCCCAAGCTTACACAATACCAGGAACAATCCCATACCACGATGATGGTGACATCATAATGCAGATAGATGAAAAGGAGCTTGCAGACATTGACCTAGATAAGCTGGAGGATGCTTTCAACCGAAAAGAACTACAATCCATTCTGGTGGAACAACTTAGAAAGTTCCACAAAGTCTTCATTAACTCCACAGCAGGAGCCACCTCACGACTTGGTGTACACTTAGAGCCCAACCCATATCCCAAGAGGAACCAAAAAGAAAGCAAGAGATGGGGGCGTAAGATGACACAACAACTAATAAAAGAGGTAGGCAACTTCATGATCAACTTAGGGAAAATAAAACGCCTCTTGGAAGGCTTTTTCCACCTCCCCCCTGCAATTAAATATGATGGAGATCATCACTTGGAATATTAGAGGTCTCAATGGAAGATCCAATCAAAGGATTCTTCGAAACTGTGTTAAATCAGAAAACCCTGATATATTACTACTTCAAGAAACCAAAAGTGTAGGTAGTATGGCAGAAGAAACTTTCATAATATGTTGGAAGCATTGAAACTTCACCTACATTGACTCCAAAGGGGTATCAGGGGGATTAGCCATCCTCTGGAATCCAACCACCATCATCCTAGAACCCGCCTATTCAACAATGAGAATGCTTATGACTAATTATAGAGTAATAGGGTCCAGAAAAGCAGGAGTCATAACGAATGCCTATGACCCTCAGCTCAACCAAGAAAAACATCACTTCATAGAAAATCTTGCCTACATCAACACACTATGAGGAAAAGAACGATGGATACTGGGAGGATATTTCAATATCATCCTCACCCTAGAGGAAAAAGTGGGGGTCTAAAACACCTGGAATATGACAAAAACAAGTTTTTCCACCTTATAGATAGCCTTAATCTAATAGACATAGAGACAAGGAATGGCCCCTACACTTGGACCAACAAGCTAGCAGGGACTCAACACATTGCTAGTCGCCTAGATCACTTTCTAATTTTGAAGAACATAATGCTTGAAGGCCCAAGTATTGAGGTAGACATCCTACCAAAGGCCAACTCAAATCACTGGCCAGTCCAGCTTTGGGTAGAGACAATGTAAACACCAAAGTTCAAACCCTTCCACTTTGAGAAATTATGGTTAACCCACCTGGATTTCTTGGAACCTTCCCGAACCTGGTGGGCCAACACAGAAATTGAACATGGCATGCAGATGTACAACTTCCAACAACGCCTGAAAAATTTCAAACAACAACTAAGGGACTGGAACAAAAATGTTTTGGGGGACATTTTCCTTGCAAAAAAGGCCCTTGAACAATGTCTAGAGGAGGTTCAGCGAAATTCCATGATATCAGGATACTCAGAAGACTTGCTACAGAAGGAAACGACTCTAAAAAAAGAAACTTGCGGAAAGACACAAACATGAGGAGATTATTTGGAGGCAGAAATCTCGGGTTTTATAGCTTACGGAGGGGGAAAAAAACACAAAGTTATTCCACCGCTCCATGATCCACAGACGGTACATCAATCACATCACAAAGATTGAGGACTCATAGGGTAACACTCCATGGAACATACAAACATTGAAGATGAGCTAGTAAGCTACTACAAAGAACTTCTTTCATAGCCCCCTTTGGATAGAATGCCAACCATTAGAAGAATCACTCAGCATATCCCCATCCTCATCACCACGAAGCAGAATAATGCCCTCATGAGACCGATCACGCAAGAATAAGTGGACCATGCCATTAAGGAAATGCCACCGGGTAAGGCCCCTAGGTCGGATGGCTTCACCACTAATTTCTTCCATTACTACTGGTTGATGGTTCGAGAAGAGGTTTTTGCACTGGTGGAGGAATCCATAACATCAAAGAAAGTACTATCAGCCCTTAATGCCACTTTCCTCACTCTAATCCCTAAAGAAGAGCATGTTACCAATCCAAAGTAGTTTCGGTTGATTGCACTATGTAATGTCATCTACAAGATCATAACAAAAGTCATAGCTCTTAGGCTCAAACCCATACTCCCTTGTATCATATCCAAGGAACAGTCAGGTTATGTGGAGGGGAGACACATCACGAACAATGTAATTCTAGTGCATGAAATCATCCACTCACTCAAGACTACTCGTACTCCATGTATGCTCATAAAACTTGACCTCTCTAAAGATTTTGATAAACTAAGTTGGAAATACATGCATTCCGTCCTCTTAGCCTTTGGGTTCAGTACGGATTTCATAGACTGGATCATGAAACACACTTCTTCTGCCTTTTTCTCCATCTTAGTTAATGGGGTCCCCTCTAGGCCCTTCTCCCCCTCCCGAGGCATCCGCCAAGGAGACCCACTCTCCCCTTTCCTATTTGTGATCATGGCGGAAGGGTTAGGGCGGTATTTATTCTCCTCAATTGCCAATGGCACCCTGCAAGGTCTCTCTATGCATGGGATCCAACCGACAGCTTCCCACAACCAATTTGTTGACGACACCTTGCTCATGAAAACCCCCACTGCTAGGGAAGCAACCAAACTTCGCACTATACTCTCAGATTTTAGTGAGGCCTCTGGGAGCACCTTTAATTTGGAGAAATCACAGATATTCTTCTTCAACACGCCGTCATCAATTCAACAACACATCTCCCACCTCCTTGACATCCCCCAGTTCTCCCTTCCGACCAAATACCTTGTCTTACCCCTCACAGACTCAGTAGCTTGTAATACTTCCTGAAACTCCCTTATCCTCTCAATATCCAATTGCCTCAGCTCCTGGACCTTTATAACCCTTAACCTCCTTGCAAGGATTGTCCTCTTGAAATCTGTGCTTCAAGCCATCCTGGCCTACATGTTTTCGACTCTGGAATCCTCACAAACAGTTATAAAAATCATAAGGAATATTCATAGAAACTTCCTCTGGCATGGCCACAAACAGGGCAAAGCTTGGGCCTTGTTGGGTTAAGCTATGCAAACCCACAACCCTAGGGGACTTGGGACTCTGTGATCCTGGGAAACTCAACAGTGTTATGGGAGCAAAAATCTGGTGGTGGTGGCTCAAATATCCTCATCAACTCTGGGCACAACTCTGGAGGCACAAATACACTCTTGGTCTACAACAAGAGGAACTCATAAGGCTCAACGATCAGATCCAAGGTTCTAATATTTGGAATGCATCCTGGCGCAATCGCCCACTCATCCAAAAACACACTTTCTAGGAAGTTAGAAATGGACGAAGTGCTCAGTTCTGGACAGATGCTTGGCAACAACTCCCTCCCTTGCAATATCTGGAAAGACTATCCCCCTACCAGACCTATCTTCAAGAGTTAAGAGACCTCAAAGTAGCATACCTATGGCTCATTACCCAACAAATGACCCCCTGGCGCAATTGGAAAGTGCTTCCTCAAGATATCCATCTTCCAAACAATGTCAAGATGCAACCTTAGATAGAAACAATGGGTAATAGGAAAATCCGTATCAGCACAGACAAGGACATCCTCCACTGGGGATACTCCACAACCTGTACTTTCATGATCAAGGAGGCCTATCAGATTCAAGAGAACTTTCTCTGGCTCCTGGTACAAAATAGACTCCTCACCTGGGATAACCTAAGAAAAAGAGGCTTTATTGGGCCCTCCATTTTCCATCTATGCAACCAACAGGAAGAAACCATGGAACATATCTTCGATCAATGTCAAGCTAGTAATCAGATCTAGGACCAAGCCACAACAATCATGAGGCAAACAAAGCATGACAGAACCAGTATTCCAAGTACTTTAACAAAATGGGTTATGGGGATTATAAAAGCCCAATTTTAAATAGAATCTGGCAACTTTTGTCAGGTCTTATCATTTGGTAGCTTTGGAAAGAGAGAAACAGATACATCTTCCACTCTCAACCCTCTTCCCTCTCTGATATCTGGGACAAGACTACAACTAGCATTTGGGAAACAATTCAAATTCAGTCTTGGACTCTAGAGGACATCCTCGATGCTCCCCAAGAATCCAATATTTTCATTCCCTGGAAGAGAATCACCCTGAAGACACCTCTCCTTCTCTCCAATCCCCCCTCCCCTCCAACATGATGCTCTACTTTATGGAGGTGCCCGCCCTCTAGGTTTTGAAAGATAAATTTTGATAGAGCATAAGGGTAATCCAGGACCAGCAGGCTTCAGAGCGGTTATCAGAGACAACACAGGGAAAATCAAGTGCCTCAAAGCTGGATTTCTGGGGCATGATACAAACAACTCAGATGAGCTCTGGGGCCTCATAAAAGGCCTCCAAATATCTCTAAGCCTTAATTTGCAGCCCCTAATAGTAGAAGGATACTCACAAATCATTATCTCTCTAGCCACAAAAGTTATCCAAGGTTCAGACCCAGAAAAAATCACACCCAACTAGCGCCTCATAGGTCCCCTCTCTCTTCTACAAGCCACACTACTTCCTCCCATCACTATCATCCCCTCACACATTAAAAGGGAGGCCAACATCATAGCAGATCGACTAGCAAATGAGGGTGTCAATACCCAAGCAGAGCTCCTCATCATTAATACCCTGGACCATCAAGATTCACAACTTCTACAACAGTGCCAAGAACTTGATCTACAGGATTGCCTCTCCCCAGATGGGGTGACACATGGACTACATGCGTTGTCAGATGGGGTGAATGCGAGGGCAGTTAAAGCCCCTCACCGCCACCCTCCTCCCCTATCCAATCGTGATGGTTAGTTCGCATGAGTGCCAAGGTTTAGTGTGTTGGGCCTTAATGGAGACCCAGGCTCAGCTCCTGGGCATCAATACGAAACTGGTAACGACCATTACTCCTGCACTAATGGATACCAGAGCCATAAAATCCTTCGTCCTCCTGGTCTTTTCGTCCTATGGGAAGTTCTATATTGGGAAATTGGACACTATGCACAATATCATTTTGTTTGTTCTTTTCCACGCCTTAGCTCGCACCACTAGTGTTTCTGTCTGCATGGTACTCTGCTTAGCCATGCCTCGCGAGAGAGGCAAGCCCCAATGAGGGCCAACCTATTATAGCCGATTTGGCAGACACAAACACCCGAGACCAGCCTCTCTAACTCTCATACCAGGCGGTTCGAACCACTCGGTTTCTTCTGGTCAGAATTAGTTTGAACAGGCTCAACCAGAGCCCCGTCCTTTCAGTACAGAGGGTCTCCATGGCGGGTTCCCGGTGGAAGAAGAAATTCCACCCAATTGGGAGGAAATTCTTCCTTTCCTGTCATCAACCTCCTTGGAGCATCGAATTGCCACTTGCACTACCACCCCTTTCCAGGAGCCCGTCGAGACGGGCTGCATTGTGGAAAAAGAAGTCTCGCTTCCAGAGGAACACTCAGGACAAAATTCGGCTGCCACCATGGACAAGGACCCTGCCATGGATTTCGCCGTTGCAAACGACTTCATCACTACTACCATAGATGAAGACCCTGATGATGAACAAGCTCATGATGATGAAGCTAATGAAAAGACTCACCCATCTCCCATCTCTTGAAGACTTACATAATACCACTTGGTCTTGATCTTTGAGATGAGAAAGGACCTAGCAGAGAAACAACACCACCAGAGCATCTTCAACAAGCGTTTGGACACCCTGTATGACCCCCTGTCAAGCGAGCCTAAGAAGAGTCGATGCCTGAATTGCTGGTAGCTTTTCATCTTCTGAATTCGTCAAGATGGATGCCCGAGTTCACCCCATGTCTAGCACTTTCATAGGTTTTTTCTCTGGTTTAATGGCTAAGTTTTTGAAATTTTTGCATACCACAGTCTCTGTCTGGTTCAAGTTTGATAGGTGGTTGGGGCACTCAGTCCACCGCTTGTTCTAGTTTCCACGCCTGTGGCAAAAGAGGTGGCAAGTCCCCATGTATGTATGTCGACAGTTGTCGCTTTTTCTTAAAGTTTTGAAACAACGAACAATCAACCTGCCCATGCGTTCTAGTTTCCACTACGGTGGAAAAACAATTGACGTGCTATAATGCGATCTCAAACACATATGTTTTTTGCTAAAGCAAGGTAATACATTATTTTTATTTACAATAATAATAATAATAATTTTAGAATTAACTAAATAATGGGTATCTATATATTAAAAAGAATCCAAGTGAAATAACTTAAGTATGTAAAAAAATCCATTAATAATAATTAAAAGCATAGTATTTAAAATAATTTTGGAATTAACTAAATGCATAGTAGTTAAAGAATTTCTTAGTATATTTAGGATATATTATTTTGATTCATTTTAATCGGTATTAAAGTGATTTCCATTGACGTATAGTTAAATGTTTATGTTTTTTTCATTGAAAATAAATTAGCTAAAAGTACGTCATTATAAAGTGAAAAAGTCAAAAATTGTGTTGTTTTTTTTTTTTTAAACCACTTCTTATACATACAAAAGATATTTATATTAATGGTGGGAAACAAATGAAAAAAACATAATGGTATATACAATGAACACCACATTTTGTTAGGCTTACTCTTAGTTTTGTTTGGAGACTTAAGTGTTTGTTTTTTAAATTTAGATGGGTAAACTAAAAATATTGTATCATATTAATGTAGATATTGTTGTATTTTTAGAAGTGGTTATAAGAAGCTTATGAATTCTACTGTTGGAATATGTAATGATGAATTTTGTGGTATTGTTGAATTGTATTAATTTAGAAGGTAATAATGTCTATTTCTATGTAACAAAGTTATTCCACATGCATTATGAAGTAATATAATATTGTTACCATTCATTATATAAAGAGGTGAAATTACATTTATCCCACATGTATTTTGGGATGTAATTCATCTATACCTCTTGGTATATAATAGAGGTAAGAGAGACCCTTGATATATATTGAAATGAAGGATCATATAGTGATCATATACATTGGAATGATGTGAATATGGAGTGTGATGTGTGGGAGAGTATAAGATTGGAGATTTCTGAAGAATAAAGAAGACTATACATTCATGTTGATGTTTCCCCATTTTGGGGTTTTACCACGTATGTCTGGTGTACTCTTTTTTATTTCCGCACAGGTCTATGTGTGGAAATAAGTCTTTTATCCTTTACTTTACTTTAATTAAATGAATTATTAAAGTAAAGTGTTTTTATTAATTAATTGAGTTATTTAAGGAAATGCTTAAAATAATTAACATTTAATCTTAGTCATTGATCTCAAGTGAGGTGAGAAGTAATCTCAACCATCAATCACTTTGGAGATTTGAGTTAAATTATAACTCAAGATTATAAAAGCAAGACTAGGGTAAAGGAGAGGACACTTGGCATAACACTTGATGAAACTTAAGGGTTGGATCCACGAAGGACTGTGATTCAATGAGATCTTGGATAGGTGGAGAAGGACTTCCATATAGAGATCAAGTCAATGAGAAAGAGAACAAAGACAACGGCAAGTGGGTTTCAGTAGGGAGAAGCAACAGGAAAGGGTTGAGTCATTCAAAGTTTTCCATATAGTCCTTTTGTGTGTTTATGCGGGTGTAAGTGGAGACATGAGTGTATATGCATGTTTACTTAAGGAAAGACATGTACACCTTGAAAAGTGTGTATATGTAGGTCATACAACAGATCAAACTTTGCCATGTTTGTCTGTAGTTGTATTTCTCTCAGTGGGCCATTATCCCTATTACGAGAGCCCTAATTTTATCATAATAAAATCATTCTCATCATCAGTTTTCCCTCTGGTTTTTTTCCATGGGTATCTACCCAAAAATATTGGTGTTTATGTGTGCATGATTTGGTTTCCAGTTTTGCTTCCACTATCTTTATTTGAGTTGAATATTCTAACAATGTATTTTTGTTTTGTGAGTTGTCAACTTAACTCGGAGTAAGGAAATCACAAGATAACAAGATACCTAGGATTGGAGTAAGGGTATTTCAACATTTTTCTCTTGTCTCTTTGTTCTTATGATTAAATGTTGTCTAAAGAATGAAGAAGACAATACCTTCCCGTGAATGTTTCTCCATTTGGGGTTTTACCACATATATCTCATGTACTCTTTTTCTCTTGTCTCTTTCTTATTATGATTAAATGTTGTTGTTTTATGGATAGGATAATATACTAGTAATTTTCTTGTGTTTAATATTGATGTATGTTTATTCATATGTCTCAATATTCTACCATGGTACCAGAGCTCATTACTATGCTCTACGTCCTTCAATAATTTTTTGTTATTTTTTTTACATAGCAACATATTTATTTGGGTTCTCCTTATTTTGTAGTTTTTCCATCAGATCTAGTAGTCATTAAGGCTTCTCTTTAGATCTAGGTATTTTGCTACAAGGTTGATATTTTTTTCTCAAAACCCTAACCCTTGTTTTTCAAATTTCTCACATTTATGTGCATTTTTAAAAAATCTGACCTCACCATTATTTCTGGAATAAAGAAATCAACCGAGATCGAGTATTGGTTCGTTAAATTTGGATTATGTTTGCTCAAAATTAAATTAATTAGCCTGCCTTAACACAAGAAATTTAACTTTTTAACCTAAATTATTTTTTGGCACTTTTAGGTATGTTAATTTACCAAGCTTGTTTTTTTACCGAACCTAGTTTTTCTTTCGAAGCTAATATCTTTTGATCCAAGGAAATTTTTTGCATGAATTTTTTTTTTTGCGTGTGAGTTTTAGTTGGCTATCTAACCAGCCAACCATCTCTTCAATTCGAGGTCGTACAGACTATACAAACAACCTTTTTCTATTGCACAATCGTTCTATTTAGCATTTTTGTTGTATGACTACCTTCTTTTGCAGATCTAAGCTTTGATTTTTCATCTAGAAGATTGATTTTCAAGTTATGAGACTAATTTATCTTTCCAGAAGGCCAATTTATCCTAGAAGACCATTTCCTTACCTATATGACCTTTTTTTTCTCGGATGGTTTGTAAATTTTCTCTTCTTGAAGGTGAAATTGTTTGTTCAGACCTTTGATTCATCTAATTGGCAGTAAGATTTGTCTAATTAGAGGTTCCATTTGGTTGTTCTATTCTTTTTTAAGCGACCCTTTCACCCTCCACGCAGGTTGTACGATCATGTTTCTCCGACAGGGAGGATCGTATGGAAGGTTGAGTGCTCAAGGTAATTTCCATCTTGGTTTTTCCATGTTGTTTCTTGTTGTAGGTAATTTCCAATGTGATTTTTTTTCAGTGTGTAGCTCATAAATAGGGTAAGGTACTTCCAAAATTCATTATAGGTAAGAAAAATTCTATTTATTCTTGTCATTAGCTTCTTGTCTTTTTGCATTATGGTTTAGTTTCTTAGTTTTTTCATCATGTTTGCAAAGATTGTCTCTTGTTCGTGTATTTTTCTTGTCACTAAAATACGAGTGTGGAAGATATTTTTTGACATTTTCAAGAGCATGTATCTCTAGCATTTTATCATGGTTATAGAAAGAAACCATCCAATGCTTAAGTCTTAGTTTCTTAATGGATATATTTTTAAAGTGATATCATTTTTTATTTTGATCATATTTTTCTCTCCATTTATATGTTGTTGTTGACCCTTGTTGTGTAAAAACAATTTCATTTTTTTATAGTTTTATCATGATCATTATATGATTTACTCTTGGAATTTATTGTCTGCATATTATCTCTCTATTTGCTTCACTTTCTCCACAGGGTTTTTTTGTGAAGAGTTGTGAGATAACTTGGTTATGAAGATTGTTCCTATCTTGACTTTATAAGCATATTGATATTGCCATTCAACATTAATTATTGACAGTGGAAAGTGTTGTTTTCTTGCACTTTATTGAGGATCTTATTGCAGTTGTAATGACTTCTTACGTTGTTCCTCTCTTCATCTTATCCTTGAAAACAACAAATCTTGAAACTATTTGCCACTTTATCTATGATGTTTGAAGTTGTAATCAAGGGGAACGTAATGTAATGTAATGAAATTTCATTTCATATCACTATATTCCAGTAATAATGTAATGTAATGAAGTGTCATATTCTACTGTAAAGTCATGATGATTATCTTTGGGGCTCATTTTTTGATGGATAAACCATTGGGGCATTGTATTCACAATGTAATATTTAGTAGAGTTCTTTGGTTGTGAAGACTGTCTGTTGGAAACATTTTGATGTATAGATTTAGGGTTCTTCTATTCATAATACAATGTACTACAATATTATTACACATGTCATCTTGGTTGGGACAACTATTTTCTTACCACACGCTGTGTTGTATTGTCCATCTGAGGTTTTTGTACACTATTTGTTGGACACACCGACTACACTGAGAGGGGGGGGTGAACAGTGTAGGGTTCTTTTTCCCAAAACTCCTTAGTTAACAATTACCATTAACTCATTACTCATTGTCGTCATTTATAACCAGTTAAATTTCAACACATATCAGCAATATATCATCAACAAGTCATCACCACAAGGAACACAAAGAACACAAGATGTATGTACTATTTTCTTTTTATTACGGACTACAATCCTAGGGGTTTTTCAACAACAACTGAATAGAGTACAACTCTACAAGAGCACCAGATCTATAATGCAAGACTCATATTACACCCTCAGCACCAACTGAGATGAGGAAACAATCCTCAACATATATCAATCTGTACCATAAACAAGTGCATCAACCATGCACCAACCTGTCTCAAACAACCTGTAATCAACCTGTACCATGAACAAGTGCATCCAACCATGTACCAAGTACATACAAATCATGTTTCAAATACTCATAAAAAATGACTCATCAATATGTACCAACATCATCAACTATACACCTCATGTATGTGCCAACTCATCAACTGCTTGTCTCAACCATGACTAGTTTTGGATTAGTCAACAACCCTAAATTGAAATAATCATAACTTTGTACCTATAATGAATAAAGATCTAAAACTAATACATAATTTTCTTCAATGTGTTTTATGCAATTACTCCAGGTTTCACTACTTGGAACCTCTCAGAAAAGGAGTTATAGCAAAAATGGCATACCTTGTTGAATTCTGGCTTATTCTAGAGAGCGACCTTGTAGAGCGTGCCCCGCACGGAATATTTGTTGAATTGCTCTGAAACTGTTACACAACATACTAAAGATCGTAATCTAACCAATACAATTGGTCTCATTGAATTTGTATATGTTATGAATAAGTTATGACGTTTTTACCCGAAACACATGTTTTAGACTAGTTTCAAGACTAGCCACAAACCCTATTTTCCATGGAGTGTATCTCCAAACATACAAAGAACCACATGATGAATGTCGTACCACATATACTTGGATATGTTTCCTCAATGGAATATCAATCTCACGGTCTGAATCATTATAGAAAAAAAGTTATTACGAAAATGGTGAGATGACCTATAAATAACATACCTTTGAAAGCATCATGAAAAGAATTTATCCTCCCTTGAATTATGGCCCTCTTTTCTTCACCTTCCCTCTGAAATTCGGCTTAGATATCCTTTGGTTACCTCAGTCACCTATATATCTTCAGTATGCTCAAGTTTTATATGAAATGAGAGATCCTTGCCTCTTATTTATACTCTCCATCTTCTAGGTCACTTAACCCATCTTCTAGGTCACTTAACCTATTTTTAGGTCACTTAACCCATTTATAGGTCACTTAACCTATTTTCCTCATTTTTAGGGTTAACCACTTTCCATAAATAGAAATTTCTCCAATATTTTATGATTTAAATATTCCTTCTTGATTTTTTCACCTTACTTTATCATTTCTTGATTTTGTCACTTCTCTTTATTATTTAAATAACCCACCTTGACTTTGTCACTTTACTTTATCATTTAAATAATGATTTCTTCTTTTAGGTCAC
>JZKD02S0516087.1:119676-133760 GCA_000966675.3 Picea glauca
CAAATGAAAAAAAATAAGGGTATATACAATGAACATGATATATTCTTCCATAGAGAAACTAAAACGACTATGAAATCAGAATAAGTGATCAGATCTAACAATTTGGCATTTCTAATCAGCAATGCCCCTTTTTGCTAAGAGTTGCATACATAATTCATCATGACCAGGGGAAACAAAGTAATGTGCATTGGCTAGCATAAGTAATTGAAAATACTAATATGTACTTATAGCAAAAAAAAGACATATTTACTAAAAATGTGATATGTAATAATAATCTCTTCATAAGCTAAGATCACTAACATATTGAAATGTTAAAGTGTCCATGAATTCTTCATATCAAAAAACTAAACTAAATAACTATATTTAATAAAAAAAACAAAGGAATCATTACACAAAATCTATACAAGTGCAGAAAAGATACAATGTTGCTTTTTTCCATCATAGAAAAGATACAATGTTACTGAAAGTCATTTTTTGGGGGTGTTGAGCACTTTAGTTGGAGAACTTCATTGTATACTCAAAAAAAAATTAAAAGAAAAAAAAATCCAATATGAAAAAAATTGCCATGCTCATCAATGAAAAGGTCATATAAGGCATGTAACTCCCATGGTGCATTATAAAGGCATGCAAGGCTAGTTCCTTTCTTTCTCAAGCAAGTACTTTTTGTGCATTTTGTGTGTCTCTAGATGCAATTGACTTGTTATTTATAGTCATGATTTGGATCATTTTTTAAAATCTCGTATGTGCCTAACAAGCAAGGATCATTTAGAATAGAGTGGGGAACAAAGGGGTTCTTGTGGTGGGCATCTCATGGGTTCAAGTTGCAATATATTGATCGAAGTAATCCTTAGATTTTGCAAGCTCAATTGCATTGTCCCAGTCAAGCGTGTCCAAATTAGGTGCACTATCCAACCATATGAAACGATGAATATGTGTAGATGTTTCCATTCATATCTGATAAAGAAATTATTGTTAGAAAATGTTGGTTTACATAAAATTTTCTATATAAATGATGTTGGTATAAGAGTTAGAGAATAGAATTGTACCAATAGTCTTTTTCATGGAGATGTCTCTCCAAGACCTCATCACATAAGTCTGTGAACTTGTGGTGCATGTATAGAAATGCTAGATGTGGATTGGAGATAATATTTTGATTGCACCAATGTTGTTAATTGCTCACATCAATGGACGGGTTACAAGGCATGATTGCATGTACGCTATGCCATTTAGTGTTGTTTGCATTCAATATAAATAAAAATTTTGGGCACTTGAGCTATGAAATCATATCTATTAGTTCATTCCTAGACTTGTGCCAAAAATATCTTGTTCCATGGAGAGATGCCCCAAAGCACATTAGTTGTTCTGCAAGCTTGTCACCAAGGGAATGTTCCAAGTGAATGTTAATATCAATGATTTTTGTGGGGAAGTTGTCTTCAATGTTTTTCTTGACAAAGATATAATTTATTGCTTGGTTGCATTGGTGCATCATGATATTCTACAAGTAGTAGCAGAATATTGGATGGATTCCAAATCTTTTGTCGTGGAACCTTAGCATTTGCAATGCATAGTACTACAATTCAATTGATTTAAAGTGTGGTTGATTGAACATGGAAATTACTATGGGGAACAATGTGGGGAAGTCCATAGCAAACAATCCCTCTATGTTGTATTCATTGATTGGGGATCACAGAATAGGTGTCCATTCAATTGAATGTGTTGTTTGGGAATCTGACGAGTGCAAGTATCTTCTTATGTATTGGTGCTTTGCACATGCCTTATGGATAGTGGTTAAAAAATATGACATTTGTTGGTCATTTGGGTCTACATAAGTAGTGTGGGTGTGTTCCACATTTGCAGATTTTAAGGGGCATTTGTGGTAGGAGTGTATGAATGGAAAAGAAAAGGGGAAACATTAGTGGGGAAGTTGGCAAATCCCTAAGCATGGGTTGGTCAAGGTGGAAATCCTTGTAATAAGAGTGCATGGAATTGGTGGTGTGCCTGGGATATGTTATTTTTGTTGAAATAATGAGCCATTGAGGGTGGTTGAGGGATGTTACTTTGATTTTTTGTGTGAGAGGATGTTTGCAAATTGGGATGGTAGTTTGACAATGAAAGATAGTTCATTGAACATGTGAAGTGCTCTATTATCTTGGGTTGGAGGCCATAAATATTTCATGGTTTTCTTCTGAAAAATCATGGTTTGTAGAAGTATATGGGCATGCTTGGGAATTTGGAGTGACATGTCAAGATTCTTTCCTTTGGTTTTTGATGGCATCTTTATTTCTCTGATATAGATGATACAAGTGCACGTTTATGTGATCTTTGTTTGTTGCATAGTAGTTGCCACTATGCTCTTTTTCGCAGGGAAGAGGCATATGTAGTAGTAGTTGAGCAGGGGAAAATGCACCTAGATGTGACAGAGGTAATAATATGCATGTTATATAGTACACACATAGAAATGATGGTTAGATGTTCCTTATAATAACATCAAAGATAGGAAAAATAGTAAGTAAATGAATACATGGATATAGTGAAATTAGTTGAAATGTGTAAAATAAATTCATTCCCACTACAAAATTTATAAAATGTGTACCCACACATTTAATATGTATATTTTCAATTATGCTATTAATTTGAAATGATATATGAACTTAAAGTAGTAATGTTGATTCCTAAACCATTTAATAATAAACAAGTAAAAGAAATAGTATAGATAGAAAATTGCAGTAAATGAATTGCAAGTAAAGAGAAGCACATGTCCAAAAATGTAAAATATACAACATTATAAGGTGAAAAGGTCGAAATGTCTTTTTATTTATTTATTTATTTATTTATTTATTTTGTATTTTTTAGAAATTTGGTTTAGTAAACTAAGAACATTGTGATCGTGTGAACAAAGATACTGTTGCATTCCTAAACCAAAATTTTCCAAGTCCTTTGGGATTATTTTCAAATTCATCATGGTTAGTTATCGACAAGTTTTGATCACTTTCATCTCTATACCAAAGTGGATTTTAAACGTCGATATGAAAGTAAAGTTAAGCACCAATGAGAAAGTGAAATGAAGGCACCGATATGAAAGTGAATGAAGTTATCTGATCAATAAGAAATTGAAATGAAAGTGTCGATGAGGAAAATGAAGGTGCCAATAAAAAAGTGAATGAAGTTGGTTGATCAAGGCAAAAGGGGAAAAAATCACCAACCAAATAAAAAATGCTTTTGATATTTTCATGATAAATTTTGATTCAGATATCCATTTGGGGTGTTCCTTATACTATTGGAAAGGTCTCATTGATATCTACAACTTTTTTTTTATACATTTTTGTTGATTTAGCACTTCTTGTTTCAATTTTTTGAAATAAATATATGGTATGACTAATGGCATAACCCATGAAAGGAGATCAAACTTAGGGAACTAAAATTGAATACCTTACAACAATGTTAGTGTACTTTTTAATGTTCAATGCATGTTTCTAAAATATGATTTGAATTCATGACTTATATATATCTTGCAATGATGACATCCAGGTACACACTCAATGCTCTAATAGGAATAGGTGTTTGAATGGTGGATAAGGAAGGAATTTGAGTAATTGTGCATTTTTTTCTTGGTAGTGGCTCTTCCATGGAAGATGAGGGGGGTGTTCGTTTGGTGAGAAGGTGGGAGAAATATAGTGATTGGATGGCCAATCAATGTCTTGGAGGAATCAATGATTTCGAAGTGTTGTGGTATAATAGTCTTGTATGCAAAACATAATTCATCAAACAACAAATGATTTGGTACAGACAATCCCTCTGTGTTATATTCATTGATTGGCGATAGACGAATAGGTGTCCATTCAATTGAATGTGTTGTGTGGGAATCTAGCAAGTGCAAGTATCTTCTTGTTTCTTGGATCTTTGTACGTGCATTATGGATAGTGGCTACAAAAGATGATGTGTGTTGATCATTTGGGTCTACACAAGCAATTTGGGTGTGTTCAACATCTAGAAAGTTGTGAGGGGAATTTGTAGTAGGAGAGTGTGAATGGAGAAGCAAAGGGGAAGCATTAGTAGGGGAAGTTGGAAAAGTCCTAAGTGCAGGTTGGTCAAGGTGGGCATCATTATAATATAGATCATGTACGAACATGTACTCTAAATAGCTAAAGATTGACATAGAAGTATTAAAAGAATGCTAATGTTATAATGTGTACACAAACATTTAATATGTGTATTATTAAATATGTTATTAATTAAGAATTATATATGAACTTAAAATATGAAGGTTGGAATTTGAAAACCAAATTGCAAGGTAGTTAAACTAAGAAATTGTATATAAGGGGAAAGAAAAATTTAAATATGACATGCATATTAATTTGAAATGGAATATGTTTGTATGCATGACTTTTTTTGTTTTTGTTTTTGTTTTTGTAAAATATACTTCTTATATATACATAAAACTCTTTTTATCAGTAGCTAGAAACAAAAGAAAAAACAAAAGCACAAGGGTATATACAATGAACATTTATCCTCTTCCACAAGGAAATTAAAACAACTAAGAAATCAGAATAAGCGATTGGATCTAACAATTTGACATCTCCAATTAGCAATGCCCCTTTCGTTAGGAGTTGCATACACACCTCATATCACCATAGTTGGATGTATGCATGAAAGTTTCATATTTTTAGGCATGAAAAGATTGAAATAAAGGCTTACAAAAATGGAGGGAATAAAAACATTTACATCCATCTATGCTTGTTGGAACTTGATAATTTTTTCAAGTAATAACTTGTTTCAAAATTCAAAATATAAATGGTCTATTATCATGTTGATGACCTTCAAATGCTCAATGTCTTTAAATGTTTCCATCTTGATTGAAAGTGCGAATATGTGTTATTTGCATTCAAATTTGGAAACTACTTCTTTGATGGAGTTGGGCTAGGAAGATAGTAAATGCAAGTCTTTTACACTAATTCCCATTAGTTCAATTGATGCATCCTCAAAAGTGAGAACATATTCTAGTGAATCGATGTGGTCCTGAAGGTCAATTTTAAGCAAAGACCTATAATTACAATTGAGAAAATAAACATTACATTTGGGACAATGCCAACTATTGTTTTCTTTTTGGATGACTTCTTCATGATTGTTGATCAACTATGAGAAAAGGGAAGGAAAGGTAGTAGAAGTTGTCCACACAATTTTTTGTTATGGTAACCTTAATTAAAATACATTCATCTTTTTCAGAGGGGTTGATGCTAGCAACCTCAACACTTGTTCCTTTTTTGTTTACCTGCTTAGGAACATTTGCATATATTGTAGTTAAGGATGGGGAATGAGAATGCAATCCCTCTTTCTCAAACCATTTTGTTAGCCTATGTGTTTCTTCAATATCCAGGTTAATTAGAATGATGTATTTGGAGATAGTCCCAATAGTCTTTCCATTGAGCTTAGCTGCATGGTCTCACTTTATTACATTGATAGGGTGGTTTCCTGAAGAACACAAATTAGCTAGTTCCTAGCTTCTACATGACAATGTTCTCCCCACAATGTCACATGCATGTTATAACCTGACATATCCTTTAGATGGATTTTTTTTTATAGTATTTGATCCATATTTCTTATGTATAGGGGAGGTAGGGGATGTGTTAGTGACAAGACCAATAATGTCAACAATGGAGTTGACAATTGTAGATCTGATTTCGTTGATTGATTTGAAGGTGAAATGCAATTAGGGAAATGATGTACTTTCTTCTGGACAATATAGAACTAGGGAGGTTGGATGTAAGAATATCTCCCAATCATTATTCAAGTGGATATATAATTTGTTTGCTTGTTTGATAGTGCCTTTGGAGGTCAATAAAACATGAGAAATTTGGATTTGATCATAAAAGGTATCTACAAAATCATTAAAGAAAGTGATATGTATCTCCCCCTCCTCTATGTCAACAATGTCAAATCCAAATACCTTGCCAGACCCTTGTTAGTTATTGAATTGATGAAGGGTTGCATTTTCCTTTACTCAACCCTCAATCACCCAATTCAAGTTTTACATGCTTAATGTTCTAATAGGAATAAGCATTTTAATGGTGGAAAAAGAAAGAATTTGAGTAACAATGCATTTTTTTTTAGTAGTGGCTCTTGCATGGATGATGAGGGGGTGTCTATTTGGTGAGCAGGTGGGAGTGATATAGTAATCAGATGGTCAATCAATGTCATGGAGGAATCAATGATTTTGAAGTGTTGTGGTATGATAGTCTTTTATGCAAAACATAAATCAACAAACAACAAATGAGTAGGTGGCATGTGGTGAAGCATGTATTTCAAGCATATTATAATTGATGGAGGAAGCTTATATGCATTGGTTAAGAACTACATAGGTCCATTTTTGTACGTGTATAATTGAACCCTTTTGAATTTTTCCTGAAGCAACAACGCTATTAAATTTTGTCAACAACATTATGTGTTGCATGTGTGTGCCATTAGAGATAGAAGTGCAGTAACATAAGGTTTCACTTTGAAGAGAGCATATAGGCTCGTCATCAATTATTTGTAGGAATGGGGTTGCATGTCATATGATAGTGCAAGCATCAATTCGATGACAAGTTTAGTCAAATGGGTAGACATATTGAAGAACACATTGTAGATGAAAGGGGAGAGTGAAAAACAAAAATATGTGTATGTAAAGAACATGAACAACAGTGAAATAAATGAGCATAGGAAAAAAAAAAAAAAAGTTGTGTCTACAAAGGTTAATTGCATGTTTTATATTTGGTTCTTTTAACATGTTCAAAATGGGGAATTGGACTACAATATTATAAAATAAAATTTATTTATCAACAAAATTTCCCTACAAAAGAGGATATGATGCTCATTGTATATACCCTTATTTTTTCATTTTTTCTAGTTGTTGATGTGTGTGTGTGTGTGTAAGAAGTATCTTTTACAAAAATAACAAAAAACTTGTATGGCTATAATATGTGTTGTGGCCTGTGTAATGTCATAAAATATTTTTTCTTAAACTTTCCAACTCAAAAAGGACAGGTTTTTGTCCTTCACTAGCTAGCACACTAAATTACCGGATTTTACAAAAACAAACCCAAACCACGACTAAAATGTGCTTGCACCATTTAATTGAGAAATAAAATATATAAATAGTTTTCAATGAATTAATATAGGGTGTGAGAAACAAACATATACTCATAAAAATTTCCAGATGTCATTCTACATAACTCTATTGTTGCTTGAAATGTGGAGATAGTTCAATCATTCACGCTAACTCAACCCTTCTATCCTATGTAGAATCCAACAAGCCTTCGCATTTACTTCTTCCTAACATTATAATGATAAGAAATTTGTTATGGAATTGTTAGAATATCAATCCACACTCCAAACCTATTTTACTAGAAACATGAAACATAAACATAACAAAAAATATGATTACATGCTTAATAGAACATACCTGAAAGAATATAATGTAGTAGGAGGCTAGGGGAAATCGAATAGTAAATGGAGTCATGCCAAGAAATTGGAGTCGTAGTTTGTCCAAGAGTGTGTAGGTTGTTGAAATTTGGTATGCTCGTTTAATCATAGACAATGTCACATCATTGTCACCCAACCATAAGCATTCACATATGCCAACCCCAAGCACACTAACCTTTACTTAGAATAATTTTGGCAAGCCTACTCTAGAACCAAAATATAAACCCTAGTTTCTAACTGTAGCAACAACTCAAGATAAGTCGAGTGCTCCTTCTCCAAGGGTAGTGCACAAGAGAGAGAGAGAGAGAGAGAGAGAGAGAGAGAGAGAGAGTCTCCATATCCATAGANCCTTCTCCAAGGGTAGTGCACAAGAGAGAGAGAGAGAGAGAGAGAGAGAGAGAGAGAGAGAGAGAGTCTCCATATCCATAGAACAAGTACCATACACAACTGTAGCAGTTGCAGTTGCACTACTCTCTCTCTCAAACTTGTGCCATACTTAGCAAGAATATCACCAATAATATCACCAAGAAAATCACCAAGAGAGAGACCAAGACCAAGAGATGATCATGCTCCCTTATTCCTCCTTGCAACTACAATTGCAACTCTCCACAAGACTTGTGCACTAACTGGGTATACAAATGAGCTAAAACATCCTCTATTTATATTAATCTATCGAGTGACTTTTCTGGCTGGGTCAACCTGACTTTCTGGTAATTATATTTTTTGTTTATATTTTTCTTGTGGAGACGACTTGTATTTATGGAAGATAATTTTCTAATATTATTTATTCTGCTAGGCTGACTTATCTTCTAGGGTTTCCACACATCGATTTAATGGTTCACTTACTTCTGGAATATTCTATTCTAAGTAATAGGTTACACGTGGAGGTTAATACCTCTTGAATCTACCAAAACATCAACACTCCCTCTTAGCTAGGGATGTATTAACTAAGATGTTCTTTATGTAGTGGTCTCAAATACATCCATCCATCTCACATGGCATGGGAAAGACTCACATGGTCTTGCATACTAGTCTACAGGTAGCATCACCATAGCCACACAGGCTATCATATGATCAAACATATCATGTAGAAAGTATCACCACCATAGTTGCACATTAGCCATCTAGATGGAAAACACCTCCAACACTACTGGTTGGCCCTCCAACTAGTAACCTCCAATGCTATTGATCGACACTCTAACTGGGAATCATTTTCGACACTACATGTCGACATCTAGTTCATAAAAAAACTAGTAACTCATAAGCTCACACAGAATCTGACTCAAAAATTTAACACTCTCTCTTAACGAGTTAGGTATTCCTCTTGGCACGATCATCATCACTACTTCTTCACACATCGATCATTGTTTTGTTGTCAATCACGGATCTATATGTCATAGGAAGTTATTTACTTTCACTGGAGTAGCGTACTGACCTTCGTTGGAGTAGCATACCAACTTGCAGTAGGTTAATATATCAGCCTGCGTTGGAGTAGCATACCAACCTACGCTAGGGTAGCATACCATCCTGCCTTGGAGTACTAACCTACACTAGGGTAGAATACTATCCTATGTTAGAGAACCAACCTACGTTGTGGTAGCATACCATCATGTGTTAGAGTCCCAACCTGTGTTGGGGTAGCATACCAGCTTGTGTTGGAGTACCAACCTGCATTGGGGTAGCAGACCAACCTATGTTGGAGTATCAACCTGTGTTGGGGTAGCATACACAGGCTATCATATGATCAAACATATCATGTAGCAAGTATCACCACCATAGTTTCACATTAGCCATCTAGCTGGAAAACACCTCCAACACCATCACCATAGCCACACGGGCTATCATATGATCAAACATATCATGTAGCAAGTATCACCACCATAGTCGCACATTAGCCATCTAGATGGAAAACACCTCCAACACTACTGGTTGGCCCTCCAACTAGTAACCTCCGATGCTATTGATTGACACTCTAACTAGGAATCATTTCTGACACTACAGGTCGACATCTAGTTCATAAAAAACTAGTAACTCATAAGCTCACACAGAATCTGACTCAAAAATTTAACACTCTCTCTTAACGAGTTAGGTATTCCTCTTGGCACGATCATCATCACTACTTCTTCACACATCGATCATTGTCTTGTTGTCAATCATGGATCTATATGTCATAGGAAGTTATTTACTTTCACTGGAGTAGCGTACCGACCTTCGTTGGAGTAGCATACCAACTTGCAGTAGGTTAATATATCAGCCTACATTGGAGTATCATACCAACCTATGCTAGGGTAGCATACCATCCTACGTTGGAGTACCAACCTACACTAGAGTAGCATACTATCCCATGTTGGAGTACCAACCTACATTGTGGTAGCATACCATCATGTGTTAGAGTACCAACCTGTGTTGGGGTAGCATACCAGCCTATGTTGGAGTACCAACCTGCATTAGGGTAGCATATCAGCCTGTGTTGGAGTATCAACCTCTGTTGGGGTAGCATACCAACCTATGTTGGAGTACCAAACTGTGTTGGGGTAACATGCCAACCTGCGTTGGAGTACCAACATGCACTGGGGTAGCATACCAACCTGCGTTGGAGTACCAACCTGCGCTGGGGTAGCATACCATCCCTCTTTGGAGTACCAACCTACGATGGGGTATCATACCAACATGCGTTGGAGTACCAACCTGCACTAGAGTAGCTCCCACTACTGGGGATCTCATCACTTCCCTCTACTAGGGAACACATCACTATCACTAGTGGAGAAAAAAACATTTGGACCACTCCAAGATTGTCCCTAACAGAATCTTGGTTAACATATCTACTACATGTTCATCGGTAGCAATAGACTCGAGAAAGTGTCTCATCATAGTCTTCTCCCTCTTGCTGGGAGAATCCTATGGACACAAATTAGGGTTTGTACATCTCTATTTTATTTATCTGTAACATGCTTAATCTTGTAGATCAACTAGGAAGTCACCACTTACTTCCCTTCTGGTCTCGAAACCAAGGAAAAGATATGTATCCTAGTCCTTCTGATTGGCTTCCTCCTCGATCACTATAGAAAAGTCTAATGAAGAAAGGGAATATTCCCATAAGATCTCATATCTCCTTGAAGCCTCTGAATATTCAATCTAGCCTTCTCAACCCATGGCATCTATCTGTCAGTTCCGGAAGACGTCTCTCATATGAATCTGAAAGTATTTGAGTCTCCATTCTCCCTATGAAGCTTGAATCCCTCTGAGTCTATATAATCTTTGGAGCCATCTGCTCCTCATGATATGGCTCATCAATTTTTCATCCTACAAATTTTCATGGGACCATGTTGGTCTCTTCTTGGTTACTGCAACGATTATGGGTAGGCCCTTCTGGCTCTACTAACTCTTCCTGATAAACTAAAGAGTGATCAACTGCACTAGACAGATTTGTTCAATCATATTTGGAGCCTTCTTCTCCTTAAAATCAATATCCATATGAGATACTATGTATCTCACAAAATTACCCTTCTTCGTCTTCTTTTTCTTTGGTACATGGATGTATACGATCATGTATACAAATTCTTATCTAGATAGTCTGCTCCATGTCTCAAACTAGAGACCATATAGTATGTTGTCTCCTACAACCATCACTATAGATTCCCTCATAGTTATCACATGTGACCTATCTGAAACAAGGACAACAAAGGGAAAAACAATAGACAAGAATAATACTCTTATAATAATAAAAACAAGAAAGAGAACAATAATCGCAGTAGCTCCTTCTCATAGCTATTGCTTGTGACCTTCCTGGAACAAGAACCAAAATAAAAATACAATAATAAGAAATAGGAACAACACTCTTCTAGTGTTGTGATCAATCATTCATCCACGGTAACTTGCCTGAAACAAGAAAACAAGAACAAAAATTATAATAACATTTTCATAAGAACATATTTATGTCAACAAGAATTAAAAAAAGACAATCTCATGGTAATCATCATATTATTACCAAGGTGACATGCCTGGAAGAAAAACAATAAGTATCTGCTAGAGGATATGTTAGTTCATCTTTCAAGCATTTATATCAATAGTACTCACATGCTGCCAAGTATTCATTGTATTTAGCAGTAATAGAACCTTTCAAGGATTGTTGTCACAACTAGTAATGTAGAAATTATCAAATTTGATATGTGCAAATTGGAAACTTATTAATTTAATCAATAAAACTTGGATCCTGGAGTCTTATCTTCAAGAACGAGTGTTGTTGATTTTCTTCTGAGTCTCCTTCACTCAAGATGACAAGTATTCTCTTCGACCTATCCCCTGTGCTTAAGACGATATGATTTCTTGACAGAAATATGAGTTAGAGAATATATTGCAAATAAACTCTAAAATCTCATCCTTAATCAATCTAATACTTTGACTAAAGTTAGTTTCTTAATTTAACTTTGAACAGAGGTTAGTATGATAATCATAAATTCAATAGATCAAAATACAACTAGATGTTCATAAGGTCACAATAATTCCATAAAATCTAGATGCATATGAAAACAATCAAAACTGGAGTGTGTTGTTCCTCTGAATGTGTTGGATTTGAGATCCCTCTGGATCTATGATTGTTTCTTGGACTAGAGATCCCTTCTTCTGCAATCACACTCAAAATAGTGATACAATTTAAACATATATAAGTACATACCTCTGGCAGCAACAACGAGCAGTGGTAGACAGTGGCACCATCCAACAACAGTGGCAAGCAATGATGAACCCTAAAACTTCAAAGTGATCCAACTTGTAATCTAAAGGTAACTAGAGATGTGCTAGGGTAAGGTGCACTAGAACAACCAAATATTAGGCCCAACGTTTCATAGAAAATTTACTGCAACTGGTGTTGGCACTGCAACTGGTACTACAATTGGTGTTGTAACCACCACTGCAATTGGCACTGCAACTGGTGTGAAGGAACTAGCACTGCAAACCTAGGGTTTTTATGAGGAAACTTTAATATATCAACTCCAGAAATTTGCAGATCTAATCTGAGGAAGAGATGCATCCTACTTAGGTGACCTTCTTAGTGAGTTCAGTAACTACTCAATGAGCTTGGTAATGGGGGAAACTAAGGATATTCCTTCCAGCGGTTAGACTGTTATGAAGGAAACCAACTCTGATACCATGTTGAAATTTTGGTATGCTTGTTTAACCATAGACAATGTCACATCATTGTCACCCAACCATAGGCATTCACATATGCCACCCCCGATCACACTAACCTTTATTTAGAATAATTCTGACAATCTTATTCCAGAACCAACAGATGAACCCTAGTTGCTAACTGAAACAACAACTCAAGACAAGTCAAGCGCTCCTTCTCCAAGGGTAGCGCACAAGAGAGAGAGTCTTGATATACACAAAACAAGTACCATACGCAACTAAAACATCTGCAACTGCACTACTCTCTCTCTCTCAAACATGTGCCATACTTAGCAAGAATATCACCAAGAAAATAACAAAGAGAGAGAACAAGACCAAGAGATGACCATGCGCCCTTATTCCTCTTTCCAGCTATAGTTGCATCTCTCCACAAGCCTTGCGCACTAACTGGGTGTACAAATGAGCTAAAATGTCCTCTATTTATACTAATATGTCCAGTGACTTTTCTGGCTAGGCCGACCTGAATTTCTGGTAATTATATTTTCCATTTATGTTTTTCCTATGGAGGCGACTTGTATTTCTGGAAGATAATATTCTAATAGTATTTATTCTGTTAGGTCGACTTGTCTTCTAGGGTTTCCATGCATCTTTTTAATGGTTCACATGGTTCCGTAATATTCTATTTTAAGTCATAGGTTACATGTGGAGGTTAATACCTCCCGCGGCTACCAAAACATCAACACAAGTGAGATGGAATAATAGAAAATTGTTGAACCCACGTTGGGAATAGAAGGCGGATCATTGCCTCTAAGCTGGTAAGGTAGGTAGAGTGTGAAAATGACATTGAAACAACATTGAAAGCTGCATTGAAGGAAGGTAAGAAGGTAAGCCATGATGTTTTCAATGATCAACGACAATAATTTCCCCAATGGTCATCTAATGGAGATGGACTACTATCAATCTTCTAGATAACGAAATTGGGACATCCACTTCTATAAGCGGGAAAGCCTTACAATGTGAAAAATGACTTGTGGCCACTGACTCTTTAATATATATTTAGGAAAATAATATAGAGTGAGAGAAATCATAGAGATGAAAAGGATCGTTCCACCGCTAATTATCAATTCAATTTCATAAAATTTGGATGAAGTCTATTTCCTTACATATCGTTCAAAGCATTATTATTGAGGTATATTTATGAGGCCCACATGGAAATTGTAAAATACCACTAGAGTATTGAATAATAAATTCAATGCAAAGAAGAAGTCATGGATGTGTGAAATATGATGCCTCGGTACAACCACAAGCCTTTGTTGAAGATGTCCACTGCCACCAAAGCGAGGAAAAAGATACATTCGACGACAAAGGATACATTCAGTGGCATTCTGATCCAGATTTATGTAGGAACACAATGAAATACAGAAATACACATAAACGCAGAGATGCAGCGGAAATAAGACTTCATTTCATTAATAACAAATGACTGAAATATGCTTACA
>JZKD02S0516087.1:138044-196208 GCA_000966675.3 Picea glauca
GTAAGTTAGTACATCAACTTCCCGGGGTCGTAACTTTTGCATACGATCTCTGTTTTAGGTGTGTGATAGCTCGTTGGAAAGGTATTGTCGAGGATATTCATTTTGGGGGCTCAATCATGCTTTCGAATATAATTGAGAACCTCAATCTAAAAAAAAACCTTCATTTAGGCCCTCAAAATGGCCCCGGAAGTTAAAACCTACTAAAAATAGTAAATTGCCAAAATTGCCAGAAAACTGTTTTGAGTCAATCGGAAAAGGTGGGTGGCCACCGATATCCACCTGGATCACATTCAGTGAAAAATTCCAAAATGTAGAATGATTAGACTTGTACTATCCAATTTGCTTAAATTATAAGAAAGCGGTGACATATTCAATCTGTTTAAATGATAAGAAATAAACCTTTGCGGTCACCACTATCATGGTCCAAAATCTGCAACTAGTTATATTTAACTATCATATGACATTTTAACAGACAACACACTCTTTAATTACTGTCACCT
Organism: Picea glauca; assembly: GCA_000966675.3. Classification (NCBI taxonomy): domain Eukaryota; kingdom Viridiplantae; phylum Streptophyta; class Pinopsida; order Pinales; family Pinaceae; genus Picea; species Picea glauca. The sequence continues at coordinate 138,545 of JZKD02S0516087.1, forward strand.
ATAGAAATTGACTACATCTTGCCAACAAACTCATTTATTGAATCACTCACACAATATTAAATTAAAATATATCGAGATTGTGGCTGACGACATATGCCAATAGTCCTCACCAAGGTTATCATTTCAGAAAGCATGTAGTCGAAATATGCCCATTTTGGAGCTTTTATGGTAACATTTTTCTGATCATTTGTCTAAAATTCGGCTAAAAATTAAGATTAAGATATTAGAAGTAAAGTTCATAAATTGAAGTAAGTTAAAAAAAAATTATATATAAAAGGCGTTAAATATATTGAGGAAATGGATTCGATAGTTGGATATGTTCAACATTGTATAGAACAAATGGATTTAGCTTATAAATCTTGGTTCCATGGCAATCATCATTGGATTGGGGAATTCATTAAATCACTTGAAATGACAAAATGTTAATTGGAGGAGTTGAAAAGGACATATAAAACAAATGGATTTAGCTTATAAATCTTGGGTCCATGGCCATCATCACTAGATTGGGGAATTCATTAAATCACTTAAAATGACAAAATGTTAATTGGAGGATTTGAAAAGGACATATAAATCAGAAGACTTGATCTTCCAAGTTACTTTGAGGCTATTCTTTGTTATATATATTTCAATAGAGAGTGAGTTAAGATTTGTATGAATTGAACAAGACTCCAATGGTCTTTATGTTTTTAACACAAGGGATAGGGATAGGGACATGTGTTTGTTCAATGGAGCGAAACGACTAGTTTTCTTCAATCTAGAAGTTTCAAACAAGAATGACTTTAAAGTAAATAAATTATTGTAAAAAACCAATCCATCATAAATGAGGTACATGCTTGGCTACAATGTAAATTAGAAGAGGAGGTTAACAAGACAAATGAATTCAAAAAATGAATTTGAGTATTAATGAAACCAAATTGTCACCACAACAAAGTTACGTCAATTTAGAAGGGAAAAATAGAGATTTGAACAAAATCCTTATTAACAAAGACTAAGAAAGTGTGCAAACCTGAAGGAAATTTGAGTGTCAAGATATAAAAAATTTGCAAATTCCAACAATATATAAAATATTCACAACAACAAACAATATAAAAAATTATCCCCAAAGAGAGTATAAAAATATTAGTGAAAAACTATCGACAAAAGACAATGAAATCTCATGTTTGAGAAATTGTAATAAAACTCCACTTCCATAAATGAAGAAGCAGAAGAATGAGAAGAATACACAACAAAATAACCAATCTATGGACAAGGGTACTAACACCTACTCAATCAACATGGAAAAACCTAATGTCATCATTAATGAAGTATTATCAATGAAAGAGCAACCAAAAATTGAGTTCAAGAAGCAATTCAACAATAAAGTGACATCTACAGATTTAGTGATGGTTGGAGTACCATTGATCACGATTGATGAAGTCATATGTTATTCAAAGGATGTTGTCACACTAGAAATACAAAAATGTCAAATATTGTCATTGATGACATAAGTAAATCATGAAAAGATTAAACCAAAGATTATGAAGGATCAACTTGCTAGGGTATTGTATCGACACCCAAATCATAGAAGTCATAGCACAAAATAATCAACATACCAATATCCCAAGGTGCCTAACCAAATTCAATGTTGTACTTACATATTGAAGTGCTCGAAGATCTATATGCCTTGGAGTCAACAACAAGGAAGATCTTATTGTTAATCTTTCTAGAAGTAAATTGTGTGTAAGTTTATGAAATGTCCAATATTTTAAGTGGACACTCCACCCATCATTATGGACATGAAAAGCTATGATAATGATAAAATGAGAGCTCGTGAAGAGATTTAAAGAAAGAAAATTAGAAGCGAGTCATTGGAAATAATTTTTTCATATATAAATAATCGTTGAAAAATAAGATTAAAAATATAATATTTTTAAATTAGGGGAGTGTGATAGGATAATAAACAAATCCATTGAGATTAAAGTAATAATAAAGCATTGGGAGAAGCCTTTAATTCACTAGCAAGAAAATTAAAATATGATATGAATTAAATATGAAATAAATTAAATTGACTTTTAATGTGAAATGAGAGAATGAAATAAGAAAATTTAGAAGGAATAAGAGAAATAGGAATAAAGGAAAGACAATAAAATAATGCTATGAAGTTAGGAATAAGAGAATAAAACAATTGTTGTGTGGCATCTTAGTCCTTGCTAATTAGATTTGGAAATGGAGATGATAGTTGGCACCGTATAATTATTGATGATGATTATTATTGACATCTACTGAAATTAAGCATATAGACACGTTAAAAGATGGGGATAGACGAGGATTATTGTTAAAAAAACTGAAATTAACAATATGCTAAGTAAAGGATAATTAAAATAGATCTTTAACAACAAGCAAATCAAAGTTTAAATATATAAAATTAAATGAGAATTAAAATATATATATATTAAAACTTATGTTCAATTGATTTTAGAAATCGAATGATAAAAAAAAAATTAGTATTAAAACTTATGTTGAAATTTCATTGAATACATATACACTAAGGCATTGAAAATATAACTTATATCTTAATTTACAATTATTGAAAAACAATCTACCCACAAATACATGGCAGGAATAAAGTAATTAATATGAAATGGAATCTTCCCATAAAGTAATATGAAACGTAAAATGTAAAGAAGATATCTAATAATATAATCTCCCATAAATCGTGGTTTAATACGTTTTAATGGGAGATGTCCTCGAGGTTTTCGCTTATTAATGCCAATCTTTTCGAACCTGTGTGGTGAGTTGTTAGTAATAAAAGAATAATTAATGTGCATTGGGAAGGGCGAGAAGGTGGCGAGAATGGAAGGGAGCGATAAATTCTTTGAAACTTTTGTGAACCCGGGTAGAGTGAAGCTTGCGAGTTCGAAGAGTCTGGGGTCAAATTGTAGATCACAAAAGTTTTGGGTGCAAGATGTATATCACGGAACACAGGGCATGAGAGTTCGATAGCGCTAACCCGGGAACCCGTGGTCATAAAATTGGCTAAGTATGGAAAGGGACGACGGTCGTTCAGACTCGTGATGTGAGGATATGGATGTATATGAGGATCTGTCAATCTGCTAACTCGGGAACCCGCGATCATAGAAATGTGACTAAGTATAGAACCAGAAAGGGATAATAGAGGGGAAGAAGAAAAGGGAAAAATGGGTAATTATAGAAGAGGGAAAAGAAAGGGAGAAAATAACTTTATCCCTCACACAACAACATTTAGTATGATAATTATCAAGTGATAGAAACATATTAACTATGGGAAAAACATTGTCAGCTATGGAATATACTTGGAGTTCGACAAAGTCAAGTTCAAGTTTAAAGAGAATTTGTTTATATTTATTTCAATATTATTCATATTATTTTATTTTAATAGTATTTTTGTGGCCCAATTGTAAACTATGTTCCAATTTGAAGGGTGTTTTCAGCTCACAAATTTTGCTCAAACCCATAAGCAATAGACAAAAAAAATATATGACTTGACATTTTTATATGTAAACATATTCTCAAATATAACAAGTTGTAATATATGCAGAATATTAAACAGGAACATGATGTCAACACCTAAGTTGTCATGTTGTATATGTCCATTGATTTGTTGTCTTTGTTAGAGGGGTAGTGGCCACAAAACTATGTCCTACTTGAATCTGATACCCTAGATCAGAAATTATTCTTGCATGTAAAATGTAAGGAGTGAAAGCTGCAGATGCCACAATAGAGTAGCTTTTATTTAAATGGAAGTACTGGGCAGGGGAAAAAAAACCTTATTGTGAATTTTTAATTATGAATCAAATATCCTCTTAAATTCTTGTAGAGAGATGTTGAATTCATCTATTAATAGTTGTACAGGAAAATGAGTTAATTTAAAAATATATATACAAAATTCAATAAAACAATATTAGACATTGAAAAACACCATAAATTTGCACTCAACATGTTAACTAATATGTATCCACGAAAATTATTTAAACTTTTTTTAAGATTACAAAAATTCAATAAAACAATGTTAAACATTGTAAAACACCATAAATTTGTAAAATTAACTTGCTCACATCCATCATAGCAGGTGCAATGATATCTGATCACATATAAATTAAAAGAAAATGATGGGCATGCATAAGAGAACTTTGACACTGTGATACATGGGCAGCAAAAAAATATAATGATACAACAACCTCAAATATTTTATATTCAAATAATCTAGGTTACAAAATGCAGTCGAGATTATTTTCCAAAATAGCTCTCTTGGAATTTGTAAAAAAATATATAGTTCAGTACATATTCTCTAAAATTTAAATGTGTTTGTCATAATGACTGGGATTGGGGCTCCCATAGACCATAAAGAAAATATGTACAAGAATCAAGCTTGTAGAAAGAAGAAAGTTGGCGATGGAAGACAACAAGACCTGGCAAGAAGAAAGAGAAAATTGCAAGTCCTCGGTTAAACCTTTCTATTTAAAGAGGTAGAGTAACTGGATGAAGACATTAACAAAGATAGAATAATGTTATCAATATGAAATTATTACGATGGTATCTCATGCCTTGTCATTTTCTCATTGATGTCCTTTTATGGATTTCCTCGGTGTCTATGGGAACCGTCTCAACCGTCCTTTGCCCTTCATTGGTAATCTTGTCGATGGTCGTTTTGAGCCACTCCTCGATGTAGCTCCTCATGGGTGCCACGTTGATTTCATGCCGGATTTTTATATTGAAGAGTTCAATTTCCAAGTCCCTTAGATCAATAGAGATGTTGCGCAATGCTTCTTCAATATCTTGGTTTTTAATTGAATAATCAGCTAGCCATTTTTTCACATCATCTTCACCATATTCATGAATGCCATAGAAATTTTCAAATGATAGTCCTTTATAGATCTCAACTTGTTCATCAAATGATTGCTTGGTTAATAACAACGACTTGAATATCAATTTCAGGTCTTGGACTTCATTGGTGTTTCCATCTATATCTATCTTAGTTAGTTTCTTGAATAGTTTGTCTCTTCTAGATATGGCCTGGCTACATGCTTGAACGATACCATTCAGGTTTTTTACCTTTTCTTTACAACATGCATTTAGTTGGTTTATTCGATCTGGGGAAGGGATATCCTCTTCTCTTCTTCTCAATTTTGTCATACCATTAAATTTAACACCAAATGGTACAACTGCATCGAGGTAGAAACCTTGCTCATTTTTCAAATCTTCTTGCAGATGTTCATGACATCTTCTTGACATCTCCGAAGATTTTGTTATTAATTCCATTCTTCTCTTTATATTATTTTCCACATAGCCTCGGGCTGATGTGAGAATGATTTTTTATCTTTTTAACTTTTTTGCAGGTGTGGTAGGCCCGATCATTGCTAAAGGACTAGCCAACAATAGAAGGGGCATCAGATCTCCCTCAAATTCTTTGATTCACTCCTTTAACCTGACGTTCTCCACTTCAAGGTCATTAATAGAGTTTTCTAGAGCATCTCTAGTTGCTCGATGTATTTGGGAGATCTGGGAATGTCGCATGTTCCGTAGGTTAATCTTTGAATGATATTTCTCTTTCTTATTCTTTACATCTCTCTTTTCAATAACCAATTTTTTGGATTCGTTGTCAAAGACAACGCTCTGAAATGCAAAAGAATCTTCTTCGTCGAAGGTATCAGTCCCAATTATTTCCATTTGAGGGTTTTGGGGAGAAGTGTTCTCTAGATAGTCATCATCGGGGAACATTTTGTCAATGTCAATTTCTAGTTCCATATCTTCGAGGGAGAGATCGTGGATCTCACTTTCTCCCCTCGGTCCCTCCTCTTCTTGCACAATTTTTTTTCGTTTTTTGCTCGCAAGAAGTTTATGAGAACTTTCAAATTTTCCAGAGGGAGGGTTATTATCTCCTCCTCCGCCTGAAGAACTATGTGTGACTTTCTTACTTGGGTAGGTCATTGGAGCGTTGCCCTGAGATGTTGTAGTATTGGGTGTGGCAGTGGAGGATTGGGCACTTTTCTCACCCAGACCTTTTTCATTTCTACTTGTACGACTCATTGGTGTTGAGTATTGTCTCAAGGTCATCGGTGTCACGAGAAAGACTGTCTGAGGCATTATCTTCGTCTTCATTCAGGATAGTTTTAATGAAATAATTTTTGAAACCGACAACCAATAGGTGTTCTAAAAAAATACCATTAGGGTCGAATCCTTTTACATTTTCAACATATTTCAAATCGAGGTTGTGGAAGTGGCCCGCGAATCCGTCAATCTTGTTCATATTCTTGAGTATGAAACCCCCGACCTTCCAAGGCAGGGGCATGAATTTATTTTTTCTCTTTTCATGGAAAAAATGCAACTAGTAGGTGTACTGCCTTGCTATCTCAGCAAAAAACATTGTATCAGATATATGGCATGGAAGGAAGGAAGTATTTTCTTTGGATCCAAAAATCCTTATAACATTATTGTTCTATATTTTTTCTAGTGTTTCCTTCCTATCCAGGGACTTGCTCCCCTGGTCAGACATCCGGGGAAAATCCTTTCCAAATATCAACCCTTTAAAAACAGAGATAAAATCATTAAAGACTTCATAAAAATGTTGGGAGGCCTTGTGTCTCCATAATGTCTAGTACCAAAAGGTTACTGGGTCAAATTCACATTTTACCTTCTTATACAAAGATAATCTGGGGAATGGACAACAATTCCCTATCATGGAAATTAAATAATATGACATAAAGAATTTCTTCTGGATTTTGTATTGCAATAATTGGGAAGAGATTTCAATGGAAATCAACTTTCCCCAATCGAATATGGCTTGTTCCTTCACCGTAAAATATAAAATATAAAGAATCATCCGAGAGATGCTGGTTGTACTTTATTGCCCCGTTATCCTCGTGAAAAGCCATGCAATTTCCAGGATAGGGTTTTTGAATGCACTAACATGTAATTTGGTGATGTCCTTGGGGATGGTCATTGGGTCCTATAAGAAATCCGGTAAGAGGTCCAATCCATTGGCATGCTTCTTTAATAACTCCCTGCAATCCTTGCCCTTGAAAGTAATCTTTGGCTCAGGAAGTCTTAACATCTTTCAAAATACTTGAGGTGATAGGGAGACTCAAGAATGGTCCCGCAACTGGATAATCCGTTGGTTCGAAATATAATTTTCGGCGCACCAGGTGACCAACTCCTTACAGTCAAAAACTTCGGGGACACAACCTGCTCGTGCAATTCTAGATGTCTAGATAACTTCCTTTTGGGAAGAAGGGGATGAGTAGTAGTAATAAGCTCTGGACCACTGAAAACTCTAGTCCTTGCGCCCAAAAATAACGAACGTATCTCCAAAGAAATGTTGTCGAGATGCAGCCATAAGGTGATGAGAACGTTCCTTTGCTCCTATTTAAAATGAATGTTGGAGGATGATAATATAATCTCTCGTAAATCTTGGCTTAATGTGTTTTAATGGGAGATGTCCTCTGTCTTTTCGCTTATTAATGCCAATATTTTTGAATCTATGTGGTGAGTTGTCACTAATAAAAGCATGATTAATGTGCATTGGGAAGGGCGTGAAGGTGGTGGGGATGGACGGGATCAAAAAATTCTCTGAAACTTTTGTGAACCTGGGAGTCTGGGAACCCGTGAATCTATGACAACAGGAGGTGAAGAATCAACTAAGTATGGAAAGGCGGGGCATAATGCCTTAAAAAAACTAAAATAACCAACATTTTTTTCCAGTTCAAGATTCACAATAAAAAAAATTCAGATCCCATAATATTCACCTCTGCCAATTCTATAATAGGGAGGTTGATTTGGTAGATCAAACTATCGATCAGTTTAGGCGAATGGGGTGCATCTAGGGTGAATGTGAGAAAAGATAATTCTTTGATGAGGATTTTTTTGTATTGCAACATGTGACAGTAATTGTGTCCTGGTAGTATTTAAAATGAACACTGGAGGATGATAATACAATCTCCCGTAAATCTTGGTTTAATGTGTTTTAATGGGAGATGTCCTCGATATTTTCACTTATTAATGTGCATTGGGAAGGGTACGAAGGTGGTGGAGATGGATGGGAGCGATAAATGATTTGAAATTTTTGTGAACCCGAGAGTCAGCAAACCCACGAATCTATGAAAACAAGAGGTGAAGAATCAACCAAGTATGGAAAGGTAGGGCAGTCAGACAGACTTAGATAAACTCATCGTAGGTAGAGTGAATCTTGCGAGTTCGAGGAGTCTAGGGTCGAATTGTAGATCAAATTTTTTTGGATGCAATATGTATATCATCGAACATGGGGTATGAGAGTTCAATAGCGCCAACCCGGGAACCCGCGGTCATAAAATTGGATAAGTATGGAAAGGAACAACAGTTAGATGAACTCATGATGTGAGGATATAGATGGAGATGAGGATCTGTCCGTCCACCAACCCGGGAACCCGCGATCATAAAAATGTGACTAAGTATAGAACCAGAAAGGGATAATAGAGGGGAAGAAGAAAAGGGGAAAACATGTAAGTATAGAAGAGGGAAAAGAAAGGGAGAAAGGAACTTTATCCCTCACACAAAAACACTTATTCTGATAATTATCAAGCGATATAAACACATTAACTATGGGAAAAACATTCTCAGCTATGGAATATACTTGGAGCTCGACAAATTCAAGTGCAAGTTTAAAGAGAATTTGTTTATATTTATCTGAATATTATTCATATTATTTTATTTTAATAGTATTTTTGTGGGCCAAATGTAAACCATGTTCCAATTTTGAAGGGTGTTTTCGGCTCACAATTTTTTCTCAAACCCTTAAGAAATAGACAAAAGATATGACTTAAAATTGTATATGCTAGCATATTCTCAAATATGACAAGTTGTAATATATGAACATTAAAGAGGGACATGAAGTCAACACCTTTGTAGATGACAATGGGTTGGCACAATGTTGCATTCTTACTGTGATGATGCCTTAAAAAAAATTAAATAACCAACATTTTTTTCCAATTCAAGATCGACACAAAAAAATCGTCAGATCCCATAATATTCTCCCATTAATGTGTTTTAATGGGAGATGTCCTTGAGCTTTTCAATGATTAATGCCAATATTTTAGAACCTGTGTGGTGCTTTTTCACTAGTAAAAGCATAATTAATGTGCATTGGGAAGGGGCGAAGGTGGCAGGGATGGAGGGGAGCGAAGAATGCTTTGAAACTTTTGTGAACCCGGGAGTTCGTGAACCCACAAAACTTTGAAGAATCGACTAAGTATGGAAAGGTGGGGCAGTCAGACAGACTCGTCCTATGTAGGTGGGGTCGAATTGTAGATCACGAAAGTTTTGGGTGCAAGATGTATATCACGGAACACAAGGCATGAGAGTTCGATAGCGCCAACCCAAGAAACTGCAGTCATAAAATTGGCTAAGTATGGAAAGGAATGGTGGTTGATGGAACTTGTGATGTGAGGATATAGATGGAGATAAGGATTTTTCATTCTGCCACCCTGGGAACCCACAATCATAGAAATGCGACTAATTATAGAACCAGAAAGGGATAATAAAGGGGAAGAAGAAAAGGGAAAAACGGGTAAGTATATAAGAGGGAAAAGAAAGGGAGAAAATAACTTTATCCCTCACACAACAACACTTAGTCTGATAATTATCAAGCGGTAGAAACACATTAGCTATGGGAAAAACATTTTCAGCTATGAAATATACTTGGAGCTCGAAAAACTCTCGTTCAAGTTTAAAGATATTTTGTTTACATTTATTTCAATATTATTCATATTATTTTATTTTAATAGTATTTTTGGTGGCCCAAATGTAAACCATGTTCCAATTTTAAGAGTGTTTTCGGTTGGCAAAATTTGCTCAAACCCGTGAGAAATAGACAAAATATATGACCTAACATTCTTATATGCAAGCATATTCTCAAATATGACAAGCTTTAATATATGTACAATTTGGATAAAGTATGCAAATTAGAGTTTTGTAACCATACCTCTTATTCTCTGGACCTTGCACTATGCTGGACGTTTCACTTGTACTTTTCGATAGTTCTTGTGAACTAAAAAACATGTTTTGTGAATGACATAAACATATTTACAATGGTACAATAGAATAAATAACTGAGGATATTTGTTTCCTAAACATAGCAAGAGCATAATCTATGAATCTTTACCTTTGGCCTTGTCGTTGTGTTGATGTTTGTGATGATTGTCTACTCATGCCCATGTCACTTGTCAAACGTTTTCTAATACAAACATGTGTACATCGAACATCAAGAAAAACAAATATGCATACACATTGTATATTTTTCATAATTGATATGGATGTACATTAAGCACATGCATTGTATTTGATTTGGTACTACTGTTGGCATACCTTTTGAAAGATTTTACTCCAGGTTCCTCAATTGTGGCACATACGTGTAACATTCCCGGCACCCAATAGGCCAGGAAATGCTACCAACACTGCCTTAACTTAGCCTTTTTAGCTCTGATACCATATTGTAATGTTCATGGGCTATCGACCCACTTACCGAGCAACACTTATACGCAGAAACATTCTCATATTTATGTAGTATGCATTTAAATGAGAATGAAATGGCTTAACCGAGTAAGCATATAATTACTGCTAACATACTGAATGATTGAAATTAATAGTAAATATCATTGCAACAGAATACATGATAATATTGCAAGCATCACAGACATGCACTCTAATTAAGTACAAAATTAAAATACATAATGACACTTATATTTGGAACTGTAGTAACTCCACCAACCACGTGCAGACCTTCCATGAACCTCCCAGCCTTAGACCTCACTGCTCATCACGCTCAACAGTGGATCACCCCCGATATGGGACTAAGCTCCACCCAAGGTAAGGGAATCCTAGACTAGGTTGAGGTTACGAGAATACTGCACAGAACAATTGGAAGGATTCTCCCCAGGAGCCTTCTTATGCCAACTGCTCATGGACTCTCAATTGCCACATGCATGTTTTGCCCGAGAGTATACACCTTCACAAGCACAATCCATCGATGCTTCACCTCCCCTCTGGGCCTTGGCAACAGGATGGATCAGGAATTCTCAGAGCTCTGTAGATGGTGTTGGACTCTTTCTGGAAGAAAAACCACTTCCCAGCAGACTCCCTCACCTGGAAAGAGTTTCTCACAGGCCTGGAAACCTGCCTCTTCTACCACGGGCCTGAAAACCTGATTCTTCCACCAATTTCCAATTCAATTCCCACAAGTTCAGGATGACAGCAATGACAACATATTGGGATAGCTCGCAGGTGACAGTAGCAACAGGGAAACAAGGTGTGGAAACAGGAAAATGACAACAGGCCACTAAAACAAAGCACGATTTGGATAACACCCATTTGCAGGATGCGTGACAAGAAATTCACACAGAGGTCGAAAACAGACTCGACGGATCGGACATAGTGGTATCGGTTGCTACAGGAAACATCCCTGGATTCGAGTTTCATATCTATGTGAGGCTTACCGAACTCAGACGCAGAGCTTTCTCGGTTTAGACAGACGGGAGGTAGACTGGAGGGTGAACCCCCATCATGGCTCAAGTCTTGGGTTAAATTGCATGTGTCTGGGCCGACACATGTCACCCATGAGGCTGCATGCGCTCCATCAGCATGCATTCCCTTTTTTCACACGTTCCCCTTTCCAAGAACTTAGGATAAAGACATAAATTTCACACTGATTTTGGAATAATAATAAATTATTATTCCTAAGGACTTAAACCCCTAAGCTTGCCCCTAGGCTCAACACTTAGCCTCCCTTTACAAACTTTTATCCCTTTTCCCTTACCCACCTTATGGAATCTTAGTCCCCCATCACTCTTTCTTTGTGGTCGGTCTGCACGCAGTGATGTTTATATTTTTATTTATGTTCTGCATAATTACATATACACAATCAGGCTCCTAGCCTTTAACACTTAGGCTCTCTAGCCTAATAAACACATAAGCCCACCAGCTTATATAAACTTGGCTCACCAGCCTACAAAACATGATTTATAATTCATAAACATGATTACAACAGGGCTCATCCTTGGGCATATTACAATCCCCTCCCCTTATTTTTGCACTGTCCTCAGTGCAACTTTCACACGACATCAGCAAGATTTTCCAAAATCTTCAAAAATAAGTGGATATTTTGTCTGCATAGCATCTTCATGCTCCTATGTCGCATCCTTGGGACTGTACTAGGTCCACTGGACCTTTACAAGCCCTATGGTTTGATTCCAGAGCTGTTTTCTTTTCCGATCCAATATGCGCACATGATGCACTTGCAGGACACCTTCTTGTTCCACCTGAATCACATTCCAATCAATTACATGATTAGAATCAGGTATATATTTCTTAAGCAATGAAACATGAAACATATTATGTACATTCATGGATGCAGGTAATGCAAGCATGTATGCAACTGGCCCAATCCTTTCTAGGATTTCAAATGGTCCACAAAATTTGGCTGCCAACTTGGCGCAGTTTCCCAACTTTAGGGAACTTCTATTGGATTTTACTTTCAGGAAAACATGATCACCCACTTTGAACTCTCTGTGGATTTTGTTCCTATCAGCGTAACTTTTCTACCTGTCTTGGGCAACCTTTAAATTTTGCTTAATTTTTAGCATTTGTTGTTCCATTTCCTTGAGAAACTTTGGCCCAACTACTGCCCTATCAGCTAGATTATCCCAACTTACTGGATTATTGCACTTTCTGCCATAAAGTGTTTCAAATGGGCTCATCTTCAATGATACTTGATACCCATTGTTGTAGGCAAATTCTACCAAGTGCAGGTAGTCTTCCCATTTAGACGGTTTGTCCATCACATACATCCTTAACGTGTCTTCTATTACTTCGTTCCCCCTCTCTGTATGTCCATCAGACTCATGATGATAAGTTGTATTGAAGTTCAGATTCGTTCCGAACCCCTTGAATAACCCTTTCCAAAAATTTGAGGTAAGTTTTGGGTCTTTGTCGGACACAATTGTCTTGGGAATTTCATGCAATCGTGCCACCTCCTTCATAAAGACGTCGGCAATGTCCGCTGCCTTGTGGGTAGTCTTTAATGGAATGAAATGGGCAGCTTTCGTAAGATTTTCCACCACCACCATAATTGAATCATGTTGCTTGCCCATTCTGGGCAATCCTGTAATGAAATCCATTGTCACCACTTCCCACTTCCACTCAGGAATGGGTAAAGGTTGCAGCAACCCCGTTGGGTGCCTATGCTCAGATTTAACCTTCTAGCACTCCATAGATCTAGCAATGAATTCACCAATATCTTTCTTCATACCTGGCCAAAAGTAATGGATCTTTATTGCTTCCATGGTTTTCTGATATCCAGGGTGCCCTGCATAAGGCACATTATGCATTTCATGCAAAATCATACGTTTCAAGTCATGGACATTAGGTACATAAATTTTGTTCATGTACAGAAGTATTCCGTCATTTTCCAACTTATAATTCTCCACTTTCTGTGGCATCTCACTTTGTTGTATCTTTTCTACCAGCTCCATGTACTACAAATCTGCATTTGCAGCTTCTAAAATTCTACTCTTTATATTAGTTCAGTACATGCTAATGGTTGTAGCATGTAATTCGTGTACTCTCATGCTGAGTGCATCAGCCACTTTATTCTCCTTCTCTTTGATATGCTTGATATCAAAATTGTACTCACAGAGAAACTCCAACAAACTACTCTGCCTAGCGTTCAAGGTTGGTTGATCAAACAAATACTTCAAAACATTATGGTCTGTTCTCAGTTTGAACCTCCTTCCCATGAGGTAATGTCTCCACTTATTTAGAGTGTCTACTATGGCTACCAACTCCAAGTCATGAGTGGCATAGTTCCTTTCATGCTCTTTCAACTTTCTGGATTCATAACAAATTACGAACCCATTCTAACAGAGGACTCCTCTCAGTCCTTCTTTGCACGCATCAGTGCATACCACAAAATCTTTGTTTGGATCTGCAATCTTCAAGATTGGAGAACTGGTTAACAGTTGCTTCAATTGTTGAAAGCTTTTCTCACAATCCTCTGTCCACTGAAACTTCTTCTCCTTTCATTGCAAGGAAGTGATAGGGTGAGTTATCCTCGAGAACCATGCGATAAACCTTCTGTAATAACCAGCTAAACCCATGAAGGATCTAACTTCTGTCACGTTCTTTTGTGCTAACTAGCCTATAATGGCCTTAATCTTCTCAGGGTCTACATCTATCCCATCCTTCGAGATAATATGCCCCAAGTAATGGATCTGCTCCTGATAAAATGAGCATTTTCTCAACTTGGCATACAGTTGGTGCTCCCTTAGCACCTGCAACACCATCCTCAGATGTTTTTCATGCTCTTCCTCCGACTTGGAATACACCAAAATTTCATCCAGGAATACTATGAAAAACTTGTCTAGATATTCCCTGAATACACCATTCATCAGACAGATAAAAATAGTGGGTGTGTTCGACAACCCAAAGGGCACCATTGTGAACTTGTAATGACCATACATTGTTCTAAAGGTGGTCTTGTTGATGTCTTCATCCTTTATCCTTACCTGGTGATATCCCGACCTGAGGTCTATCTTTAAAAATATCCTCACATCCTTCAACTGATCGAAGAGGTTATCAATCCTCGTCAAGGGATACTTGTTCTTTATAGTTACTTTGTTCAATTGTATGAAATAGATACACAATCTCAGTGTTCCTTCCTTCTTCATGAACAGGACCGGGGCACCCCAAGGTAACACACTTGGGCGTATGTACCCCTTCTTCATAAGCTCTACAAGTTGCAATTGTATTTCTTTCAGCTCTGGTGTGTTCATTCTGTAAGGAGCTTTCGACACTGGAGCTGCTCCAGGCATCAAATTTACCGAGAAATCAATATCTCTCTTCGGGGGTGATCTGTGTTAGAAACACAAGACTGCGGAGAAATAAAATAAAACAAATGCAGAAATAAAATGCAGAAGATACACAATACAATAGAGACACAGATATACGTGGTTCACCCAGTGTGGGCTACGTCCACCAAAGAAATTGCCAGGTCCTTCCTTTATTATTATCCAACAAATGAAGGGATACAACCTACAACAAACCCGTTGTAACTTCCTCTTCTTTCTCTCGCAGTCTCTTATCTCAGAATACAATATTCACCATAATGCATAGCCGCAATGCATTTCCCTCATAATAGAGGGTTTCCTTCTAGGGAAAAAAAAAACCCTAACATAATTTCTACCATTAGATCTTTGACCTTATAATGAACGGCCCAGATTTACAATGAAATTACAATATACATTTACAAGACATTTTTTCCTTCCGGGGCTTCGCCCCCGAACCCTCGTCGGGGACCTACTTACCCCCGGACCCCCCAGCCGAGGGGATAGCCCCCCCGAACCCTGCAAAGGGGGTAACCCCCCTCTCCACTCCCTCGTGTGGAAGAGTGTACATACTTCTCAGGTGTAAAGTCTTCATGGGGTATAAACATGGCTGAAAAACAAAAGACCTCAGAATCAAGAAGATAATCAGGCTCCACAACCAACAATTTGGGTACCTCTTGAAATACATCTTCAAACTCTTTTAGTACCGCATGATATCCAATACTTGACACCTTATCCTTAGGTGTTTTCTTCACATGGGTTGTAAATAATTGACAGCCTTTCCTATAGCACTTCTTCAGTTGTATTGTTGAGATCTCTCTGATAGTAACCGCTCTGGGAATTCCTTGGACTGTTTTTTGATTCCCTTCCTCATCTAGGAAAGTGAATTCCTTGTTACGACAGTCCAAGATGGCATGGTGTTGGTCCAACCAGTCCATCCCAATTGGACAGTCATAAGACCCTAAAGGAAGAATATTCAATTCAACCTTTGTGCTCAGTCCCTTCATATCCATTGAACAGGACTTAATTAATTCAATGACTTTTCTCTTGGTTCCTGTAGCCCGCTGCACTAGCCAAGACATTTCATGTCTAGCCTTTTTCTCGACAAATGAAAACTTTCCACCACTCTAGGATCTATATAACTATGGCTAGCCCCTAAATCAATTAAAATAGTAAATGGTTGGTTGTTAATCATACCTTCTATTTCAATCATGTGTGATTTAAATTCAGCTTGCTTATTGTCTAGGGCTGCATAGATCCTTGGCATTCTACTGCCCATGTCCTCCATTGTTTCATCTTGCTGAACATTATGGATAGTTCTCACTTTTCCATTTTTGTGGGGACAATCTATGTACTTATGGTTTCCCTGACAGCCCCAACACTGAATGGGCATCTGTCTTGGCCTTTGTTCTCCTACATCAGTCATTCTTGCGTCTCTAAACAATGGTTGTCCTTGAGGACTGTTTCTGAAAAAGGGAGGTGTGTTTCCCTTCTTCCTCTGCTCTTTCTTAAACTTCTTCTGGTCATCCCAAGCCTTCTGAAAGGTAGGCTTTTCTCTTTGTTGTTCATATAAGCATTTCTATCTTCTTATCGTTTCTTCCATGGTCTTAGGGTCATCATACTGGATCTTGTCCCCAATGGAAGGTGGCAATCCACTCAAATACCTTTGAATCTTGACAGTCTCCTCTTTGATGAATGGAACATACTTCAGTAATTCCAAAAACCTACATTCATACTCATCAATGGTCATCCTGCCCATCTTGAGTTCAAAGAACTCTTTCATCTTTCTGTCATAGTATCTCTTAGTCAAATACTTCTTCTCAAAATACCTCTTGAATTATTTCCAAGTGATATGTTTCTCTCTAATGTGTTGCACCTGCACAAGTTGATCCCACCACATGTATGCTTTTCCTTTCAGTTGATACATCACAATTCTTCCTTCTACGTGAGAGGAATAATTTTGTAGTTGGAAGTATTTCCTCATACCAAGCAACCATGTTTCGGCGTCTTCCTCCTTCTGATGTTCTCCATCAAATGTAGGAGGCTTAATCTTGTTCATCTCTCCCTTCAATTCATCCACTCTCGATCTCCTGTGATTTCTGGTAGGAGATGAGATTGAACTATTGTGTGTCCTTTTCTTGGAGCGACCTTGGGAGTGATGATGGTGTTTATCCGCACTCCTTGACCTTCTTCCCTCAGAAGTCTGGTGACTCCCTATTCTTCTCGAGTCACTCTCCTTCTCCAACTTCTTCTCTATTCTCTCCAAACTCTTTAACATATTTATGTTAAATTCACCTTGTTTTTCTTGAGCTTTTTACTATCTTCTCGGTGAGTTTGGGCATATTTTTGCAATCCTTCAATGATCTTCCTTAGGTTTCTTTCCTTATCTATCTCCTCTCCATGGCCATTGGAGTTCAATCCTTCAAATCCCAAGTGAACTTCCATTCCTTTTTCCTTGTCCTTGGAACTGGAAGCAGTCTGTGCCATTTCCATTTCCTTTGCACTCAGTGGAAATTATATTCAGTTTTGGTACTTGTTGAAATTTTGCAAACACAAAGTGAAAACAACCAAAATTTGTCAAGCCATTGTTTCTTGACAATTTCCACGGCATTCATAAACACTTGATTCAAGAAAACGTTCAGTTTCCATTAATTTTTCGAGATCTGCTCGGCTCTGTAGTGCACTCGGGCCTTAGATCCTTTCTCTCAGTTCTCCCACCCATGCGACCATGGTCGTGACCAAGCACTAGGTCTCAAGGTTCCCTAATCGGGACTTCGGAATTTTGGGTTTTAGGGTTTCTAGATTTTGGTCCTAGAGGATCTCACACTCGCTTCCCTCTCCAACTCCTGACTTCTGAACTTTCAACCTTTCTAGCCACCGGGCCCACAACACAATTGTCACCAACCACGGTGGTGACACGTGGTGTACTTAAGAACATCCACGTTACCTTAGGTGACGCCATCCAACCCCACTATGTCTGATTTTCCTTCGTGGCACACATCCCATGGGTCCACATCCATCCAAGTGATGTCCACCCGACCCACTACCTCAGATCTTTGGGATTTCATGATTTCTAGCTTCGAGAGTTTGTGCATCAGCACATCCCACTTCTCCCGACAGTCGAACTCTTGAAATCACTCTCTGCTCTTCTGCTCGTTCCAACGGACGAGATCTTTTTCCCAGATCTACGGTGTAGATCTTCTTGGGGCTTCAGAGTTTCGGGTTTCGGGGGTTTGTGCCTCAACGCACCCAGCTTTTACTGACATTCGAACTCCCGAAAGGCTTCTCGGATATTCTCCCTGCACCTTCTCTAGATCTGACGGTCATAAAGGAATCCTTTTTTCAAACAGATCCTACGGATCCAACACCCAAAGTGTTGAGTTTTCTCTCTCTCTATGGTTAAATGCCATGCCGGTTGTGGTTTTATTTCACCACTACTCCTCCTGAGATTCATACACGGCCAAGTAACCCCTTGGCACTCAAAAACATTCCAAGGTTCGAAATTGGTTCCATTTGAACACCATTTCCACTCGAAACCTTAGGTCCAAAGACCACTTATCCGGCCCATCCAAGCTCAGCGTTGAAACCTTGGGCTCTGATGCCATATTGTAACATCCCCAACACCCAACAAGTCAGGCAATGCTACTAACACTGCCTTAACTTAGCCTTTTTAGCTCTGATACCATAATGTAATGTTCTTGGGCTATCAACCCACTTACCGGGCAACGCTACTACGTGGAAACATTCTCATATTTATGTAGTATGCATTTAAATGAGAATGAAATGGCTTAACAGAATAAACATATAATTACTGCTAGCATATAGAATGATTGAAATCAACAGTAAATATCATTGCAACGGAATACATGATAATATTGCAAGCATCACAGACATGCACTCTAATTAAGTACATAATTAAAATACATAATGACACTTATCTTTGGAACTGTAGTAACTCCACCAACCATGTGCAGACCTTCCACGAACCTCCCAACCTTAGACCTCACTGCTCATCATGCTCAATAGTGGATCACCCCCGAGCTGGGACTAAGCTCCACCCAAGGTAAGGGAATCCTAGACTAGGCTGAGGTTACGGGAATACTGCACAGAACAATCGGAAGGATTCTCCCCAGGAGTCTTCTTACACCCACTGCTCCTGGACTGTCAGTCCCCACATGCATGTTCTGCCTAGGAGTATACACCTTCATAAGCATAGTCCATCGGTGCTTCACCTCCCTTATGGGCCTCAGTAATAGGACGGATCAGGAATTCTCAGAGCTCCGTAGCTGGTGTTGGACTCTTTCTGGGATAAAACCACTTCCCAGCAAACTCCCTCACCTGGAGAGAGTTTCTCATAGGCCTATCAACCTGCCTCTTCTACCACGAGCGTGACAAACCGATTCTTCCACCAATTTCCAATTCAATTCCTGCAAGTTCAGGATGACAACAATGACAACATATTGGGATAGCTCACAGGTGATAGCAACAACAGGGAAATGGGGTGTGGAAACATGAAAACAGCAACAGGCCACTAAAACAAAACGTGGTTCGGATAACACCTTTTTTCAAGATGCTTGACAAGAAATCCACGCAGAGGTGGAACACAAACTCGACGGTTCAGACACAGTGGTATCGATTTATCTAGGAAACATCCCTGGATTCGGGTTTCAGATTTGTGTGAGGCTTACCGAACTTAGGCGCAGATCTTTCTCAGTTCAGACAGACGGGAGGTAGACTGGAGGGTGAACCCCTATCACGGCTCAAGGCTTGGGTTAAATTGCATGTGCCTGGGCCAACACATGTCGCCCATGAGGTTGCATGTGCTCCATTAGCATGCATTCCTTTTTTTCACACATTCCCCTTTCCAGGAACTTAGGATAAAGACATACATTTCACATAGCTTTTGGAATAATAATAAATTATTATTCCTAAGGACTTAAGCCCCTAAGCTTAGCCCCTAGGCTCAACACTTAGCCTCTCTTTCCAACCTTGTAGCCCCTTTTTCCCTTACCCACCTTGTGGAAGCTTAGTCCCCCATCACTCTTTCTTCGTGTTCGGTCTGCACGCAGTGATGTTTATATTTTTATTTATGTTCTGCATAATTACATATACACAATCAAGCTCCTGGCCTTTAACACTTAGGCTCTCCGACCTAATAAACACATAAGCCCACCAGCTTATATAAACTTGGTTCACAAGCCTACAAAACATGATTTACAATTCATAAACATGATTACAACAGGGCTCGTCCTTGGGGATATTACAATAAGGCTTCATCCTCATGTTCAATCAGTATGTTTTTTTTTTTTCCACTGTAGCAATGCAGAGAATACAATGGACATGAAGGCAAGTTTCTATGTAGGAACACATGTAAAAAAGATGGAATATAATTTTATTTATTTCAACGTAGCAGCACAGAAAATACAACTAACATGAAGATAAGTTAATATATAGGAAGATATGTAGTATCTAAGAAAAAAAAAGAGTTGCAAATGAGTAGAATAAATATACACAAAATAAATGAAAAACAATGGACTATGGACACGCGCAGAAGTATGCACCTTTGTATGTCTTCTTCTACATTTTTGGTTAAGAGTTCTTTGTCTTGTCCAGTTTTTTTGTTTGTTTCAATTAAGGAAAGTACAAAACACAATGAATATGAATTTAAGTTGGTATGCAAGGAAAAAACAAGGAATATGTACATAGAGTAAACTAGAATCAAAGGAATAGAGTAACATATAGTGTTAGAAGCATGTACCTTTGTGTTTCTTGATCCATGTCTATGTCTATATAGAATTTTTTTCTGTCGAAAATCAATTACAAACCAAGAAAAAACTAAGAAGTTGGATGATTCTAGCTAAATAGTTTGGTTTTGTGCAACAAGTTAGTCAGATATGCTTTGAGACATAGAAATATTATTTTGTAATATGCTTGATGTATATTTCATAATTCAAGTACAATACTAATTGTATCATGATCAGACCAATATGTGTCTAAGATAAAGATGTTGTATTGTGATATGGGCACATTTGACCATACATGGTCAATAAGTGTGTTTTGTACATGGTTTATCTTATCCAAAAGAAAGCGGAGACTGTAATTGCACATGTAGTTTTCCAATTCCTTTGTTCTGGAATTATTTTGTAGCATGTCAATATTGAAATATCCTAGAATGATAATGGTTTTGTTCAGATGTAAATGTTGTAATGCATTTGAAAGAACATTCAGTATGTTGGACAATGTTGCATGCGGAGCAGCATAGAGATTCAGTATTGCAATTTTTTATTCATGGAAGATTACTTTTGCCAGCACCATCTCAACAGTGTTTTTTTCGAAATGCATATGCTCCAAAATTGTCACATGTTTTTTCACTAATATAATCACCCCATGTGTAGTGTAACTTGATATGCAATTGTGATTTGGAAATTGCTTGTTTTGTATGCATAATGTCATGTATTTTTTATGCAGGCACAGAATATTGGATTGCATTGTGTCATAGTCATTGAGTATATCATCCATATGTGCATGTAGGTTGCGTGTATTAAGTGCGAGAATTGATACAAATGAGTTTGTTTGTATGGATTGGTAATCATACTATAGATGCCATTTTGCGCTAGTCCTGAGGCGTTGCATCTCGATATCAACTTTATGATTGACTTTGAATCTATCTTTTGTAAGAGCGCTTAGAAAATACAAGGAGTCTATACTTCTGACACGGGTCAATGTTGTGTATACAAGTCCATGTATTTGAATTTCAGTAGGTTCGAACGCAACACTATCAAGTGTTAGCCCTTGTGATCGGTGCATTGTAAGTGCACATGCAAGTTTAATTGGAATTTTTTTTCGAATCTTCAGTTGACCTATCTTTGTCAATGTTGATACTGGTTTTGAAATTCGTAAGATAGGTGTCCAATCGTGCGCAGTGTTTGAATTATATAAATAAGCTAACTTTTTTTCTTGTTGGTGGCCAATATGCGTCTCATGGAACTTAATCCAGAGGACATCAATTTTTTTTGTTTTGGTATAAGCTTTGAGTACTCCATCTGCACCATTCACCAAGCCATCCTATGAATCATAGTTGTAGGAATATATTTCAACTAGCATGTCTAATTTCAGGACAAGTTGCAAAGGAAAAGTGGTTGTGTGTTGATGACATGGTACAATGCCTTTGTTGTCTTCTTTGAGGTCAATTGAATTG
Organism: Picea glauca; assembly: GCA_000966675.3. Classification (NCBI taxonomy): domain Eukaryota; kingdom Viridiplantae; phylum Streptophyta; class Pinopsida; order Pinales; family Pinaceae; genus Picea; species Picea glauca. The sequence continues at coordinate 160,607 of JZKD02S0516087.1, forward strand.
ATGATGATGTCATCACCAGGCATGAGCGATAGCATATACCTATTATGCATTGGAACATCCCTATTCGTGTAGAAAATGTAAGGGAAGGTTGGGTATGTTGGTGCAGGTCGCATGCACCTTGAATTGATATATGTTAAGTCATCACATGTTTGGTTGTTTGTCTGCATTCTATTCAAAATTGCAATAAATGTTTCATTTGTTTGACGCATTGTAGTATGTAATTCAAAGCATTTTATATTGTCTTTCCAGAAGTCATGCGTCATTGTTTTCATATTGATTGTAGGTTGTTCAAATATCAAATAATCTTGGATGGGTTGCACCTGGTAAAGATCCCCATAGAATAACATGTCAATGTCCCCAAAGTATTTGGTGTGCACATGTTTTATGTTTGTCGATTGTCAATGGAATATAAGAAGCAACTTCCAATCAAAGATGCCTCATCTATGAAGAAAAGTTTCAGTTCGTCATAAAGCTTAGACAAGGTATCTAACATTTCCTTGTTGAGTGGAAGAAAATATGACTTGTTAAAAGGAATTAAAAATGCAAAGTGGACTGTTGTTCCATTTTCATTATATGCAGCTTTTATTGTGTATGCAACTATTAGCCCCTTTGGTTTCATAGGGTCAGTCAAATTATTTGAATCATAGATTCGTATAAGCATTTGGAATAGTGTTTTAGTTGTGAATGTATTTCTTGTTCTTGCCCCACATATAAGTAACAAGTGCACAGGAGTGTGCATGTTTAAACGTTTTTTAATTGCAATATCCTTTAGGATTGCTTGTTGTTCTTGATTCAACAGTCGTCTAACTCTATAGTATTCGTTGATTTCAATAAAGAAAGGATGTTTTGTGACTTGAAAGCCAAGATTGATATGTTTTTCAATGTTGGCTTCTCGAGGACAAGGCAAATCTACTTGGAATTCATAGGACTCACAAAGAGTTCTAGTTGTTTTATGATTTGTCAATGTCCCATCAACATTGTCAAGGTTTTCTAGTTCATAAACTGCACTTTCTAAATCACCCCATGTTGGATTAACATTGTATGTAAATCTAGATTCATTGGTTTGTATTGTAGTCTCATAAGCAATATATGCAGCTTCCCATGTAGGGAATTTATGTTTTAATGTGTTTTCATTTTGATGAAATGCAACGTACAACAATAGTTTTTCTCTACAATAGTTTTCATAGTCGGTGTATTTGTTGTATTTGACAAAGCGTATTACACTTGGTTTTTTTCTTTTTGATATGGGTGTACCATTTTTTTTGTAATGCAATACAAACTCTGCTAGGAAGATATGCTTAATAGGAGATGGGCGTTGGAGGTAATAATCAATAATAGAGCGACATATCACGTCCTCTGAATTATCAGGCTCTTATTCTGGCAAAGACGATGGTTTAAGCACAAATGTGTGTTTCTCACGTGGAGGTGTGTTTATGAAGACACATTTCCTTGAACTACGGTTCCAAGGTAGGGAAAGTCCAATGTGGATTGCTTGTTGAGCAGACATTTGTTGAAGATTAAGTAATGTATTTCCAAGTTTACGTATCATTTGTATAGCATCAATATGACTTTTTTCATGTTCTTTGTGTATTCTTCTGAATGCACTTGTCATAGATTTATCAACCTTTATCATGTACGGGGTACAATATGATGTTGCAACATATGCATTGAGGACATACTTTGCATATGTATTTTCATTCCACATAACTAGCATGTCCTTGGAGAAACGGTTGTTCCAAATATGTGAAATTTTTCGTTTAAGGAAAATTGTTGGTTGTTTAAGTGTAGATTGCATGGCTTGGATGTACTCATCTTCTGTTAGATTTAGTTCTACCAAGAAGTCTTCAAAGATCATTAAGTCATCAAAGTCTCGTTGTTCTAGAAATGCGAACAAAGATTTAGATTTCTCAATGAGAACATTGTCCTCTACACTAATTAGCTCTATGATTCTTGTTGTTCTCATTGGCGGCACATGGAAGTTGTATCTACGGTGTGAATTTTTCCATTTTTTACAGCTTCTTGTATGATAATGTCTATGAACTTTGGCAAGTTTTGGATCCAAATGATATGTGTTGCATGTTATGTATTTTTCCAGAAATTTCTCGATTTGTGAGTTGTCGTCATTTCCATAGATGGGTGCACCCTCTATCCATAACAGTGTGAGGTCATCCTCACTCCCTCTATTCTGGAATTCAGTCACAAAATAGTAGTTCGATATTTTTCCAAAGAATGTTTCATCATGACATATAAATTGCCTCAAAGCATTTATTCCATGTCTATAGTAATGAGTACATGTCAATGGGTCTTTTCTTATGAGGTAGTCAATGTCATCATTTTCTAATGTATCAGTTTATTTTTTCCTTTTCATGTTCCTATACAATGCAGACACCATAGCCACCAACGGATCCCAGTGATTCTCTGCACTTGTAAATGTGATGAAAAATGTTGGGGGTCCCAATTGTCGGATCATTGCAAATATAGTTTTCTTGTTTTGTTGCAAGTAGTCAGGAGAGATGCGAATGTTTTTAAAATCTATGTATCCAATATCAGATTTTAGTATTTTTTCTAGGATTTCTTTGTACTTGACATCTGTGGCCAATAAATTTCTTCCTTGTAGCTGGCCTTTTCTTATTCGTACCCACATGCAAGAGAGAACTTGCTCAATTAGTATGCGCATTGTTTTGAAAAATAAATTTGCTATGTGACAGGAGAAGTCACCGCTTGAATGTAGCATTTCCCATCGAACTATTTTTTAATAGCTGAATCGTTTAGTGATGTCATTGGAATGTGGATCTCCATAGAACAGTGTTGGGAAGTTCATTTCCTCAGCAAATTTATCTTTGAATATTCCAAGTGGACGTTTCCCTTCAGCAGGTGCAATTTTGACAATCGTGTCTTGCAAGTCATAAATGCGTTGTGAGTCAGTGAATCCATGTATCAATGTTTTAGAAGGTATTTCATTCTCTGATTCATCGCTTGTATAAAATTCACTAGTAGTGTCAAAAGTGTGTGTAGAGCTGCCATTTCTTTGTTTAAGAACATTGTTCCAGTTATCATTTATACAAATGTTTTGTGCTTTGTACAAGGCCCTGGAACACAATTCTTTTAATGCTTTCATGACAATGTGCACAAGCACTTTACTTGTCTGGTATGCATTCTTGTATTGCAAACGTCTTTTGAGAGCTACATCAATTGTCATTATATCACTAATGAATTGTGGCAGGGATTTTTTGCATAACATCTAGTTGGACAGGCACATTAATTATTGACCCTGTTAAGCCCATTTGGGGTCGTTTATAGCCCCAGGGTTGGATTTGTGCAATGCAATTCATAGAGACACAAGTCTCTCTTCAATTTTTGTAAGTGTACTTACATCTGGTAGTGGTGTGTTACATATTATTTGGTCAGGCGTTGCAAAGTGTGGCAATTTTCCATTTTCAAGTGATCGTTTGCATGGAAGACAAATATTGCCACTGGAAAATGTTCTATCATTTAGTGTCAAGCCGGGGTATTCTTTTTGCAAGTCATGGGTGAAAGACTTAGTGTTTTTTGTGAAATTCAATTGCTCACAAATCGCACATGCAATGGAAGGAGTGTCTTTAATTTTTTTCATATAGATTTGTTTTGCATCTTTCTTCCCTAGACAAGCATGCGTAGTAAGTGCTTGTTGATTTTCACTACTTGCAATGCATGGTGTTGGCTCTAGGTCATGATTTGTGATTTTTTCCTCTCGGTCATTATCATGACCATTATGGGATATGTAGATGCACCTGTTTCTCTCACGTATATGTTTTTTCAACATGTGGTAGGTTAACTTATGGTTGCCACTGGAAACTAGTTTCACTTGTTGACAAGCCATGTTGAAGGTGGAATCAACATTTGTTATGAGCATTGCCTCCTCACCATCTCGATGGTTCAAATGGTGATGTTCTTTGTCATTGGACATGTGATGTTTGTGTTCAGCAGAAAGTGTGAAAATGTGATTGTGTTGTGCACGCACAATTTTTTTTAGGTTGTGATATCTAAGTTTATGTTTCTTGGTTGAGCTCCCTTTCACCTTATGATGACCGGTTCTACAACCCAGAGGTCTAGAAGGAAGTGTACCAATGTATTTTTTTCTCTCACGTATGACCTTTGTCAAGTTGTGATAGGTTATTCTACGTTTTTTGTTTAAGCTCTGTATGACCTGATGGAAATTGGGATGAGTTTCATCCTAATTAGACATCATGTGACGCTTATGCAGATTCGAAGTGGTTTGGGTGGCATGGACAGTGGATATTGAACTGTAACTATTTCTTATCAAAGGTTTATAATGGATGTGTGGCGTATCTATTTTCAACAATATGATGTCAATTATTCGATTGTAGTTTGAATCAATACAGTAGGAGTGGACAGTACCATCTGATAGGGTTGACCAGACCTGGATATTTACTCTAAATATGATAGAAATCCATTGCAAACAGAATGTGCCACCCTCTACATTTCCTTTCTTGTATGACATTGCCATGTTTACAAGGTATTGTTGCCAACTTCCAATTATCGGCATACTTTCTAGGAGATATGGTAAAAGGTATTGATGAAAGTAGCTAAATGCCTATTGACTGGCACCAATAATTGCATTGCAAAAGGATTTCACAATGTAAAGTTGCAGTGAGTGCACATCAAACTATGTTTCTATCAAATAGCAAATTGCATTGAACAGACTATCTCCACAACTAGATGCAAAATTTGTTGTTATGTGCAATCCATGGGAGTGTATATGATGCATAATTCGTTTCCAATGTGATTGAAGGTCTTTGCAGGTGAGGGACAAGTAAATATCAAGTCCTCCAAGATTGCATATGGATAATTTTCTATAGATTAGTGGTTCATAATGACCACTTAGAGGATTGGCAGCATGGAACAAGAGGAAATATGGATCCCTAGATGCAGTTTTGTTGAATAGTAGATATCTTCTTTTTTTTGTTAATAACCAAATTCCAACTGATATATTCAACCACTTGGACAGCCACCATATACAAAATGTGTCTCCCCAAAGTCCCCTCTCATGTGAAGGAAGATTTGTAGATGCATACAAACGCATATTTGAAAAATACATACCGACATCATGTATTCCATGCAATTGGCAAAGAAAATCAGATGCCAATTCGTATTGATACGACTCTAATGCCTCAACATCGCCATTTTTTAAACAGGTCAAGAAATGATCTATCAATGCATTGCGCAGCTCGATCGAGGAATAATGGAAATGCAATAGAACTTGAGATGCATCAAAGATGCAATCTCCCACAGTATATGAGAATGCATCTAATCTAAAAATCCCATTGTTATGCAATACCTGGTTGATGTTGTCATGTAAAATGGAGTCTGTATCTATTTCATAGCACTAAACATCTATTACTTGATTCATCTTTTAAGTTGTGATTTTCAAGATGTTTCTTAGCTATGTCTAGATAATATGCAAATAGAAAAGAAAAAAAAAATGATAAGTTCAGAATTGCATACCAATTCCGCTATGTATCCTTCAACCTTCTTCGTGTCAAATTCAATGCTCTGTGGTTGCTATAGAATATGGAAAACAAACAAAGCTATAGTGAGCTCTGAACCATATAGAAGAGATAATGCAAATCCAATAACACTATAATTTTTCTCAGCACAAAGACTGAGTATTTAAGACATATCATTTTTGAACTTATTCTAGGTGTGCATCCCATAAGAGCTTCGGTAGTCATTGTATATAGATTTATAGTCCTATTCACCATTTATTTTCATGCCCACACTTCCCAAATCAACACTAAATAGATCTGAAACAACTTGTTGATGTGTCTCACTCAGAAAACTCATATAGATGGTATGTCGGATAAACAAAAGTGGAAGAACTAGGCATTATAGACTTTTACCACAGGAACAGAACCAACACACAACACAACTTCTTAAGGTTTCAATTATCTTACAAGACAAACAAGATATTCTAAGATGTTTCAATTATCTTACAAGATGAAGAAGATATTCTAAAAATGGGCACTAGGAAACTCAGTTTGAGACAGATCAATGAACTGCCCATTCAGATTACAAAGAATCATTTCCACAAGACGAGGTCCAGATCTGAAAACGGTGATGGAAGATGCTTTGGAAGACCCAAAGTCCAGCATAAAACCAACAACTATATGTGGTTTTGCCTCAGAGAATAAAATCTTGCTCTGTAATAACCTGCAAAGAAGGGATGGCAAGGTCCTCGTAGATGCTTGCTCCACAATGAAAACTTTGAATTTGTTTGCCAAACCCCTTTGCATTGTCATTTTCCAAAGAGCTATGGTATGATGTCCAGGACATGAAGGTGGGCATATGTGATTGGAAGGGGACAACCTGGAAAAATGCACTAAAGGTGTGGTTTTTAGGAACAAAAATATGAGCAGAACATCCAATTTCCTTTTTTATATGTCACCATGGCTGCGACAGAGGTGGGTTCTATGTCCAGCATTGACATTCAAATGCGACAAGATTTCTTGTTCAAGAACAAGAACAATATAGCAATACACTCTTGTTTCTCTAGTCCCAGTAATCACATATAAGGATGTTTTGCAAGAGGATTTCCACTCAGGCATTCCTAGTATTGAAAATTCTTACTTGAAAACTGCAAATAGTAAGCAACAAACAACAAATAGGAATGAAACCATGGCACTGAAACTTACACGTAAATGGGGAACGAAAGAATCGTTGTTCCAATTGCAGGTGCAGAATCTCAACCCTGCAAACTGCAACAACATGTCCACATGCAGATGTAGGAAACCAACCTTGCAAAGTGCAAGAACAGGTCGAACTATGGGTGCATGAGTTCAACCTTGCAAAGTTGAAGCAAACAAGAGAAAGCAACAAACAAAAAACCAGTGAACAAGCACCAAGAGGTCCAACTACAACTGCAAGACCTCAACCTTGCAAAGTTGAATCAACCAACAATAAGCAGCATCCAGCGAACCAACGAGCAAGCAACAACTAGTAAACCAGTAATGTCGATGGAGAACAATATTGTCCAAATTCACTGCAGACAAGATTGTATCCAAAAATTGGACGAAAAGGTATTGTAACACGCCTGTTAAGTAAACATTTAATGTTGTGAGGTCTGTTAGGTAAACATTTAAGGCTGTCAGTATCGTTCAAGGGCCTCACACTATGTAAACATTTAAAAAAGAATGCAGTGTGGCAAGCATGTTTACGTACGTAATAATAATAAAAATGCCTCTTCAAGTACTTAATAATAATAATAAATAAAAATGATAATAATAGTTCGAACAATAGAGACTATGCAAAAAATTTATAGTCAAAAGACAAACTAATATGAAGTCAACTAATAAAAAAAGTTGATTGTCGATGCTCAAAACTTTGGATATCTAAACATTTAAATAAAAATAATAAAAATTCAAAAAGACTGTAGATGATAAAAACTTTGGATATGTTAACATTTAAAATATTGGGAATAGCGATATATGGCTAGTTTTAACAAAAGGGATTTTGCATTCAATAGGAAATACTTCCTTTACCCCATAGACAAGCTGAAATGGTGTAAAACCAGTGGTAGTTTCCACTGAGGTTCGATATGCCCATAATGTCGAAAATGGCATAAGGTGCCAGTTTGTTTTGTGTTCCCCAACCATTATTTGAATCATTGTCTTCAAAACATTATTAATAGATTCTACTTGACAATTAGCTTGAGAATAATAAGGAGTTGAGTTCTCATGCCGAAAACCCAACATGGCAGCTAGTTCGATCATTATTTTATTACAAAAATGTGACCCGTGATCCATAACAACAATTGCACCCCAAACCTAGCGATGATGTGATTGAATACGAAAAAATGTTGTTATGGTTCCATCGTTGGAATACGTAGACATAGCCTCGACCCACTTAGTGAAGTAGTCAACAACCACGATGATGTAACCATGGCCATTAATCGAGAAAGGATTACAAGTCATGAAATCATTCCCCACTTTGCAAAGGGTCCAAGAGCAACCACAGGGTGAAGTGGAGTAGGATGTGAACACATTTTCTAAGTAAAGACTTGACAAGGGTGACACTTATGAACCACAATGATACAATATTTAAAGATTGTAGGCCAAAAGTATATTGCACACAAAGTGGAAAGACCAAAAAGATGATCACCACATGCTTCGACATGACAATAATTTAGAACATGATCAACTTCTTCATGGACAAAATAACAACGTAATACTCTATATACCCTACATTGATAAAGTGTTTTTCAATACACCAATATTATTCAAGGCTTCAAACATCATATTGCCTATTGTCCTTAATCTTATCTAATGAACCATAATTATAAAAAGATTGTTCAGTCTATTTTTCTTCCTCATGCTTTGAGGACAAACTTGAGTAACTTCAAGTATAATGGAGACAAGGAACCAACTTGTAGTCACCGAGAACGTAATAGATAGAAGGAATTAAGTATAAAATCTAATTAATGAATATATAGTAGCTCGAAGGAATTCACAAATAAAAACTTGTGCATTAACACTTTGGGTCATTGTGGATTAAACCATGTTGTGGTAACGGATGAAAAATTGAGTACATAATAAATAGAAAGGAGAAGTAATGAGTATTGAGATATAAAGTATTTATTTAGCAAAAATCAAATTAAAAGGGTATGTAGTGTTTGAATAACAATGAAGTATGTAAAGTCTGAAAGGAAATGTATTTGCAAAGTAAAATTGACCATATTTACTCGATAAGTCTTTTATAAAAATAACTCGGCAAATTTAAAAAACGTCAACAGCAGGATTCGAACCTGCGCAGGCAAAGCCCAATAGATTTCGAGTCTAATCTCCTTCACCACTCGGACATGTTGACATGTTTTATAAACACTATTTAAAATCATTCTGAAAAATTTACTTTCATTGAAATTCGATGAAATAAAATAAATAAATAAAAAAGATGGTTCCAAGTTGTTTGTAACTGAATTAACCTAAACATTTTGAAAATTAGTTAAAGTTATTGTGTAATTGAATAAGTCTAAATTTTTTGAAAATTAACAAAAAGTTATTGTATTTAATAAAATTAATCTAAAATTTTAGAAAATTACTCCATTAAATTGTTACTCACATTCCTCATCGGTGTTTGAAATATTCTAAATACATTTTTTAATCCCCTTTTCATGGTTCCAATTAATATGTTGTGTTTTCGGATCGGTGTTTGAGAAATGATATCTAGAACTCATTTTTCATGGTTTCYTTTAATATGCGGAAACTTTGGTGACAAGGTGAAATTTTTAATGGAAAAATGATCAYGATAAARTTATGATTTTATTTTGAATTGAGTRAARCAGATCATTTTTTTTTGTTGTTTAAATYATATTTTTGAATGTATAAATGAATTTAAWATACAAAAACCTTCAAAACATTAAAATTATACAAAYTCAATYACTCAAATATAAAATTTCATTAATTTTTTTATAAAATTTCTATAAAAATTATAAAAAAATATAACMATAAAAACTCAAAAAAATCAAACRTTTAAACTACTCACCACCAAATTTTTTCGATAAAATTACAACATAATAATTATTAAAAAGTTCGTCGCGAATATTTTTTTTATCGTATACCTCATTAGTCTACCACAACATAAAAACTCAAAAAAATCAAACATTTAAACTACTCACCACCAAATTTTTCGATAAAATTACAACATAATAATTATTAAAAAGTTCGTCGCGAATATTTTTTTTATCGTATACCTCATTAGTCTACCACAACATTATAAACAAATCATTAACTATCATCATTCAACACGCAATGGAATTTGGATGTAAAGGGAATTAGTTTTGGAGTTTAATAACCCACACTGGAATGTACCATGGCCTTTCACATAGCTGAACACATGTGGGATAAGTGGCTATAGAGAGTTTTTGGGGGTTTGGAGTTTTTAATTTTGAATAAGGGTAAAAATAAAAATATGTTGAAAAGGAAAGGTGTTTGTGTTGTAAAAATAATTAAATATATTCAATTTAATAATATTTTTTTTAATAATTTTAATATAATAAAAAGTTCTATCATAATGAAATATATTTTCTAATTTTCTTTTTAATGATTTAAAATTTTATTAAAATTTAGAATATTTTTATTAATGAAAATTTTGCTTTTGAATATGGATAAATAAGTCAATTTTTATGTCATTCGAGAATTCTTTGCGAAGCAAGCTAGCTCCTAAAACCGTAACCCCTACTTTTTTGTTGTTCATCCATGGACTTGGCCTTTGGCGGGGCTCATTGCCTCCCCTCAGATGTCTTTGCATTTCGTTCGTTGTATGCTACCAAGGATTATGCTATATGCTACCAAGGAAGACTTGGAGGTGACGGTGGTAAAGTAAATGTACATGGTTTTGTCGATGCCGACTGGGTTGGAGATCTGGATCGACGGAGGTCGACCAATGGATATGTTTTCAAGATGTTCGGTGAAGCAATAAGTTGGATGAGTAAGCGACAAGCGATCGTAGCCTTGTCAACAACAGAACATGAATACATGGAAGCAAGGAAACAATATGGCTTCAAAGGTTGTGTTCAGGAATCGGATTTGGACAAAGAGCTATGAAGGTGAGTTGAGACGGTCAAAGCGCAATATTTCTGGCAAAGAACCCTGCTTGTCATTCAAAGACTAAGCACATTGATGTACAATACCATTTCGTAAGAGATATGGTGGAAAGTAACAAGGTGCTACTGGAGAAAGTAGACACAGTGGAAAACATAGCAGACTCGTTGACCAAGTCTGTAAGTGTTGTGAAGTTCTCTTGGTGCAGAGAGGCAATGGGCATTGTTACCCTGGGTCTGTGAACCAAAGTTCAATAATTTATTGTTTCAACAAAGAAGACAACAAGTGGGAGAATGTTGGGTTGTTATATTATTTGCAGTGAAAGTCTAGTCGAGGTGAATCGACTGACGATCGAAGTTGAGGTAGATCGACAACATTGACAGCAAGTCAAAGGTCGAGGGAGTCAACCGGGTAAATTCGAAGTCGAAGATATCGATGGCAAGTCAACCGAAAAGAGGTCGAAGTGCGGGCATGAGACGACCGACTAGAGACCGAATGAAGGTTGACTGGTAAAACCGACTTGGAGTCGACTGTAACAAAATCCCGAGATTTGCGGGATTTGTAGTCAATGATATGCATGGATCTGTAAACGTTTTTGGGCACCAATATTTAGGGTTTTGCCTGTTGTAAAGCATGTAAAGAGGCGTGTTGTAAGGTCGAAAAGGATAATGCAAGAATGTTGCAATATACGTATGTAGGTTAATACATGTGTAGGTACATGTTGTTAGTCATGCATATGTAAGTCGATTTGGCTACATGGTTGTTCTTGTAGATTTTAACCTTGTACAATATTTTATTGCAAACATATTTTCAATAAAAGAACAGAAAATATATAATGGAAAATAAACACATTACACCAAGATTTTTTCCTTGGAAACCCAAACCGAGAAAACCAACATATTCTATATTCATTCAGTGTGATACATTGTTTACAATATAATATACATATAGGAGCCAACGGCATCCAAAACCCTAACCCAATGACCTAGATCAGTCAACAACCCTAATTCCTTAACTGTGAGTAGAAAACCATTGGCAAAAACTATGTGCCGAAAAACCGCCCAACAATGGACATGAAAATCGAGGCGACACGAAAATGAGGCAAAAAATGTGACACGTTTCTCAAGGCAAAAAAAAATCTGCAACCCCCGAAGGGGGGGCTTGCCCCCCCCTCGCACAACATAGCAGACACCAAAGTTATTCATGCAAATAATATAACACATACCCAACATTCTCCCACTTGTTGTTTTATTTGCATACAGGGGGTTACAAGGTTACATTGTCAACAATCCAGGGCAGCAATGCCCATGGATCCTCTACACCAAGAGAATTTCTCAATGCTCACATATTTTGTTAATGAATCTGCAACATTCTTCAAAGTGTCCACCTTCATCAACAACACTTTCTGTTCTTCAACCATGTCTCTCACAAAGTGATATTGAATATCAATATGCTTTGTCTTTGAATGATAAGTCAGGTTCTTCGCTAGAAAAATTGCACTATGATTATCACAATCTATCCTTACAGCGTGTTGTACCAACCCAATACCCGAACACAATCTTTGTAACCATATTTCTTCCTTACTTGCATGAGTGGATGCCATGTATTCAACTTCTGTAGTTGAAAGTGCTACTACATCATGTATTTTGCTCATCCAACAAATTGTTCCTCCAAACATGTTAAACACATACCCGCTTTTATATCTCCTACGATCCAGATCTCCAGCACAATATGCATCCACAAAGCCATGTATGTCCAACACTTTGTCCAATCTTGGTCTTTCTTGGTAGCACAATCCATAGCTAGCAGTGCCACACAAATACCTGGAAACCCTTTTTACTGTTGTCAAATGCTCCTTCCCTAGTTTTGACATATACCTGCTCAAAACTCTCACTGTATGTGCAATGTCTGGTCTAGTATAGACCATTGCATACATCAAACTGCCAACTTCACTCGCATATGGAACACGAGGCATGTCCTCCTCCTCTTCCTGTGTCTCAAGACAATGATCCACAAATAAATTTACACCAACAAGAATAGAGACCTTGATCGATTTACATCCCTAGATATTAAACCCGTACAATATTGTCTTGACATATTTTCTCTGATTTAACCAGAGTTTCCTCTTTTTCCAATCTCTCTTAATTTCCATGCCCAAAATGAAATTTGTAGCATCGAGTTCCTTCATGTAAAATTTAGAGGAAAACTGAGTTTTCACATCTTGGATAATATCCTTGTTGTTTCCTATCAGCAACATGTCATCCACATACAAGACCAAATAAATCAAATGATCACCAATTAATTTAAAATACGCACAATGATCCCCTTTTCTTCTTGTGAAGCCAATTCCCAGCATATAAGTATCAAATTTTTTATACCACATCCTTGGTGATTGTTTTAAACCATGCAGGGACGTTTTCATCTTGCATTTCAACTCCTTCTTTCCCTTAACAACAAAGCCTTCTGGTTGATTCATATAGATTTATTCTTATAGATCCCCATGTAGGAATGTTGTCTTCACATCCATCTGTTCTACTTCAAAATCAAATGCAGCAGCAAAATATAACAAAAAGATTATAGAAGTTAACTTGGCAACAGGAGAAAAAATCTCACCAAAATCAATTCCCTCAACCTAGGAATAACCCTTTGCTACTAACCGAGCTTTCTATTTCTCCACTTTGCCTTCTACATTCAACTTTTTTTTAAATACCCATTCACTTCCAATGGGCTTTCTTCCAGTCAACAACTCCACTAGATCCCAAGCCTCATTCTTATCCAAGGCTTCCATTTCTTCATCCATGGCATTTTTCCAGCGTTTTCCATCCTTTGAATCCATTTCCTCCTTAACATTTCTAGGATCATCATCAGTAATAGACAAAGCAAAATTTGAACAGAAATCAGATGGAGTATGCCTTTCCGGTATCCTTCTTTCTCAAAATGATCTCCTCAATATTGGAGTATGAGGATCTTCTTCTTCTGATTCTTGTTCTTTTGTAGAGTTTGATTCATCATCCTTTAAATCAAACTCTATTTTCTCTTATTCATCCTTACTTGGTAGGACTTCATGTTTAACAACATCCTTCATTTCTATAAATACCACATCTCAACTATACACAACCTTCTTAGTTCCTGGGTTCCAAAACTTATAACCTTTGAGACCATCTTTATACCTAATAAAGATACACTTTTCAACCTTGTTGTCTATCTTACTCATGTTTTCCTTTGGAACATGAACATAGGACTCACATCCAAATACCTTGATATGTGTGAGAGAAGGTTTCTTACTAGTCCATACCTCTTGTGGGGTCTTGTCATCCAACGTTGATGAGGGTGATTTGTTGATCAAATAACATGCAATACCCACTACCTCTGCCCATAATTCTTACCCTAACCCGACACCACTAGGCATGTACCTTGCTTTTTCCATCAACATCTTGTTCATCATTTTTGCCACTCCATTTTGTTGAGCTGTATATGGAGTATTATTTTGCCTTGCTATACCGCACTTCTTACAAAATTATTCAAATTCATTCCCACATAACTCTTTGCCATTATCTATCCTTGACACCTAAATTATTTTCTCTGTTTGATTCTCAACAAGAGCCTTAAACTCTTTAAACCTGTCAAAGACTTCATATTTCTTCCTGAGGAAATATATCCAAGTATTCCTCGAAAATTCATCTATAAATAAGACACAGTACACAGATTTTCCCAATGATGGAACTAACATAGGTCCAAACACATCACTGTGAACTAGATGTAAAATTCCTTCTGCCCTCGTTGCACCAGAGGGGAATCTTACCCGATTCTGCTTCCCATATACACAATGTTCAAAGAAACCAAAATTGAGAGAGGAGTTAGACATACCTTCAACCATACCTTTACCGTGTAGTAGTCAAAGACCCTTCTCTCCAATATGCCCCGGTCTTTGATGCCAAAGCATAACATTTTCTCTAGATATTGTAGGAGTTCTTTCTTCTTCAACTCCAATATCAGGAACAATGGAACTATTACACCCATCACTAATAGTGATTCCTTGCATCTTATACATAGTTCCAAACCAAACTCCCTTCAACAACACCATTGCTCCTTGAACCATCTTCCAGGTTTCCTTTTCAAATATTTTTTTTACCCCTACATCGTCCATTTTGCTTACAAAAATCAAATTTTTGGCCAATCTTGGGATGTGCACACCAGGTAGTGTTCTAATCCTTCCATCTATGAGCCTCAACTTGACTTTTCCTCAACCTATGATTATGGTTGTCGAGTCATCACCTAGGAAATCATTACCTCCATCATACCTTTCATATTCACATAACCACTCCTTGTGGGGAGTCATATGAAAGGATGCACCTGAGTCAACCAACCATGCTTCATGATCTGCATGTGTGCTTGAAGAAGCCAAGTACACATTCCCTCCTTATTCCTTGGAGGTCTTTTCTTTTGTAGAAGGAGATTCTTCAAATCCCTTCTTTTTCTCAACTTTGGATCTACACTACTTCTTGTAGTGCTCTTCTTTTCCACAACTCCAGTGTACCTTTACAATTTTTTCGGGATACTTAGATCTTCCCTTAGACTTAGATCTCCCACTTGAGAACTTAGATCTATTTCTTTCATGGGATCGTCCTCTTGAAAATAATGCATCTTTGCTCTGTCCTTCCATGTTCTTTCGTCTCATCTCCTCTGATAACAAGGATGAGGCCACTTCATCAAACTTCAAGGCAATTGTATTACTACCTATGGCCACAACCAAACTATCCCACGAGTCTGGTAAAGAGCACAGTAAATTGATACACTTATCTTCATCTGGAATTTTAATCTCAACAGATACTAACTGAATTACCACAGTATTGAAGGAATTCAAATGATTTGTCATTGAGTCTCCATCTCTCATCCTCAGGTTATACAACTTATTTCTCAAGAATAGTTTATTTACTAGGGACTTAGACTGATACAACTTCCCTAACTTATGATATAAATATTTGGTTGTAGCTTCCTCTGACACATTCAGTAATACTGAATCTGAGAGACACAATCGGATTGTTCTCTTTGCCTTCCGATCCAAATTTTTCGAGTCATTTGTTGAAGTTCCTGTAGGTGTAGTACCTGGATCCATCGCGATCCACTGATATCTATCCACCAACAAATCTTCCATCTTGAGCTTCCACAACTCAAAACTTTGCCCATTAAACTTCTCGATCTCCATTTTCAAATTGCTCGACATTTCTTTTCACTTAAAAAAACAATACCACATATCTCCCACTATAACAAGGCTTATCACAGTCCCGAGTCAAACCCTTGACCACAAATGCGCCCCCCTGAAGCCAACGAATCTCTGATACCAAATGTAGATTTTAACCTTGTGCAATATTTCACTGCAAACAAATTTTCAATAAAGGAACAAAAAATATACAATAGACTTAGATCTCCCACTTGAGAACTTAGATCTATTTCTTTCCTGGGATCGTCCTCTTGCAAATAATGCATCTCTGCTCTGTCCTTCCATGTTCTTTTGTCTCATCTCCTCCGACAACAAGGATGATACTACTTCATCAAACTTCAAGGTAGTTGTATTACCACCTATGGCCACAACCAAACTATCCCACGAGTCTGGTAAAGAGCACAGTAAACTGATACACTTATCTTCATCTGAAATTTTAATCTCAATAGATACTAACTGACTTACCACAGTATTGAAGGCATTCAAATTCTCTGCCACCGAGTCTTCATATCTCATCTTCAGGTTATACAACTTATTTCTCAAGAATAGTTTATTTACTAGGGACTTAGACTGATACAACTTCCCCAACTTATGCTATAAATATTTGGCTGTAGCTTCCTCTGACACATTCAGTAATACTGAATCTGAGAGACACAGTTGGATTGTGCTCTTTGCCTTCCGATCCAACTTTTTCCAGTCATCTACTGAATTTTATGTAGATGTAGTACATGGATCCTCCACGATCCACTAATATCTGTCCACCAACAGATCTTCCATATTGAGCTTCCACAGCTCAAAACTTTTCCCATTAAACTTCTCAAACTCCATTTTCAAATTGATCGCCATTTCTTTTCACCTAAAAAATCAATACCACAGATCTCCCACTGTAACAAGGCTTATCACAGTCCCGAGCCAAACCCTTGACCACAAAGGCATCCCCCTGAAGCCAACAAAGCTCTGATACCAAATGCAGATTTTAACCTTGTACAATATTTCACTGCAAACAAAATTTCAATAAAAGAACAAAAAAGATACAATGGCAAATACACACATTACACAGAGATTTTTCCCCTGAAACCCAAACCGGGAAAACCAACATATTCTATATTCATTCATTGTGATACAATGTTTACAATACAATATACATATAGGAGCCAGCAGCATCCAAAACCCTAACCTAATGACCTGGATTAGTCAACTACCCTAATTCCTTAACCGAAAATAGAAAACCATCGGAAAAAACTATGTGCCGAAAAATCGCCCAACAATGGACACGAAAGTCAAGGCGACGCGAAAAATGAGGAAACAAATACGAGACATTTCCCGAGGAAAATAAAATTCTCGGGGGCGCTGCCCCTGAACCCTCAAAGGGGGCCCTAGCGGCCCCCTCAAACCCCCCCTCGCGCCTGGTGCAATGTAGCAGACACTAGAGATAGTCATGCAAAGAATATAACACATACCCAACAATTCTTTCCTATGCAAGAGAGTATGATGTCGATTATGTCTTAGGTGTGGACCAAGGTTAGGCAAGTAACCTTTTATTTTGATTGAATAAGAGAACAAGAGAGCAGAACGCTCAAAGGAATGTTGGTTTCTCTCGATTAAGGGTTCCAAGGTAAAATCTCGGTGTACTGTGTGATTGCTTGTTTCATTTCCATTCTTGATTAAATTATTCTTCTCTTCTACTAAGATTAGAGTGGAAGTGTCCTACATTTCCTGACAGCTTATATGCATTGGTTAAGAACTGCATAGGTCCATTTTTGTAGATGTATAATTGAACCCTTTTGAAGTTTTCCTAAAGCAACAAGGCTATTAAATTTTGTCGGCAACATCATGTGTTGCATGTGTGTTCCATTAGAGATAGAAGTGCAGTAATGTAAGGTTACACTTTGAAGAGAGCATATAGGCTCGACATCAATGATTTGTAGGAATGGGGTTGCATGTCAGATAATAGTGCAAGCATCGAGTCGATGTCATGTTTAGTCAAATGGGTAGACATATTGAAGAACACACTTTAAAAGTGAAACACTGTAGATGAAAGGGGAGAGTGAAAAAAAAAATACATGTATGTAAAGAACATGAACAACAGTGACATAAATAAGCATAGGCGAAAAAAAGGTTGTGTCTACAAAGGTTAATTGCATGTTTTATGATTGGTTTTTTAACAGGTTCAAAATGGGGAAATTGGACTACAATATTCTAAAATAAAATTGATGTATCAACAAAATTCCCTACAAAAGAGGATATGATGTTCATTGTATATACCCTTATTTTTTCATTTGTTTCTAGTTGTTGATGTGTGTAAGAAGTATCTTTTACAAAAATAATAAAAAAATGGTATGGTTATAATATGTGTTGTGGCTTGTGCAATGTCATAAAATATTTTTTCTTAAACTTTCCAACTTAGAAAGGTTTTTTTTTCATCCTTCACTAGCTAGTATGCTAAATTACCAGATTTTACAAAAACAAACCCAAATCACGACGAAAATGTGCTTGCACTATTTAATTGAGAAATAAAATATATAAATAGTTTTCAATGAACTAATATAGTGTATGAGGAACAAACATATACTCATAAAAAATTTGCAGATGTCATTCCACATAACTCTATTGTTGCTTGAAATGTGGAGACAATTCAATCATTCCCACTAACTCAACCCTTCTATCCTATGTAGCATCCAACAATCCTCCACTTTTATTTCTTCCTAACATTATATTAATAAGAAATTTATTATGGAATTGTTAGAATATCAATCCACACTCCAAACCTATTTTACTAGAAACAAGAAACATAAACAAAACACGAAATATGATTACATGCTTAACAGAACATACTTGAAACGAGATATTGTAGTAGGCAGCTAGGGGAAATTGAATAGTAAATGGAGTCATGCCAAGAAATTTGAGTTGTAGTTTTTCCAAGAGTGTGCAGGTGAGATGGAATAATAGAAAAGTGTTGAAGCCTCGCTGAGAATAGAAGGCATAACATTGCCTCTAAGCTGGTAAGGTAGGTAGAGTGTGAAAATGACATTGAAACGACATTGAAAGTTGCATTGAGGAAAAGCAAGCATGTAACCCATGATGTTTTCAATGATCAACGACATAAATTGCCCCAATGGTCATCTAATGGAGATCGACTACCATCGATCTTCTAGATAAGGAAATTGGGACATTCACTTCTATAAGAGGGAATGCCTTACAATGTGAAAAATGACTTGTGGCCACCATCTCTTTAATAGATATTTAGGAAAAGAACATAGAGTGAGAGAAATCATAAAGATGAAAAGGATCGTTCCACCCGCTAATTATCAGTTCAATTTTATAAAATTTGGGTGAATTCTATTACCTTACATATCGTTCAAAGAATTATTATTGAGGTAGATTTGTGAGGTCCACGTGGAAATTGTAGAATACCACTAGAGTATTGAATAATACATTCAATGCAAAGAAGAAGTCATGGATGTGTGAAGATATGATGCCTCGGTACAACCATAGGCCTTTGTTGAAGACATCCATTACCACCAAAGAGAGGGAAAAGATATGTTCGACGACAAAGGATACATTCAATGACATATTCAGTGGCATTCAATGAAAAAGCCCAAAATGTAGAATGTTTAGACTTGTTCTATCCAATTTGTTTAAATTATAAGAAAGTGGTGACATATTCAATCTCTGTAAATGATAAGAAAGCAACATTTGCGGTCACCACTAGCATGGTATACAATCTTCTACTAGTTAGATTTAATTGTCATAGGACGTTTTAGTCGGCAATACACTCTTTAATTATTGTCACCTATAGAAATTGACTACATCTTGCCAACAAACTCATTTATTGAATCACTCAAACAATATTAAATTAAAATATATCAAGATTGTGGCTGACGACATATGCCAATAGTCCTCACCGAGGTTATCATTTCAAAAAACATGTAGTCGAAATATGTCCATTTCAGATTTTTTCTAGTTATATATTTCTAATCGTTTGTCTAAAATTTAGTTAAAAATTTAGAAGAATTGTTGAGATTGTAGAATCTAAGTATAATACAAGTTTTTGAGAACACATAATCCATTTACAATAAAAATACAATTTCAATAATGAAAAATTATAATTTTACCAAAAATTATATAACTAGATTACAATAATGATGGCCAAAAAATATAAATCTTTTGAACTTTTATTTTTAAAAGTAAAATATTTTGATGTAATAAAAATTCATTTAAAATTTAAAACAAAAGTCCCATCAATCGTGGAAAAGCCAAGCTTCTTTAACATCATTGAGAATTGACCTCTAACGTTCTTCGAAGCAAGGGTCATACTCCTTTATGTGAACCAACATTTAATATTCCAATTTTCGTATTATTGGTAAAGCATCGTTTAATAATAAAAGGTGAAATTAATTATATATAAAACAAAAATAAATAAATAAATAAATAAAAATTCAAAGTTAAGATTACATAACTTTTAGAAGATATCGGAAATAAATCTCATAAAGTGAAGTAAAGTTAAAAGAAAATTATATATATAATAGGTTAAAGATATTGAGGAAATTGATTTAATAATTGAAAATGTTGAATACTATATAGAACAAATGGATTTAGCTTATAAAGCTTGGGTCCATGGTCATCGGGAATTCATTAAATTATTTGAAATGACAAAATGTTAATTGGAGGAGTTGAAAAGGACATATAAAACAAATGGATTTAGTTTATAAAGCTTGGATCCATGGCCATCATCACCGGAATGGGGAATTCATTAAATCATTTGAAATGACAAAATGTTAATTGGAGGAGTTGAAAAGGACATATAAATCATAAGACTTGGTCCTCCCTTTTAGGCTATTCTTTGTTATATATATTTCAATACTATTCTTTGTTATATATATTTCAATAAAGAGTGAGTTAAGATTTGTACGAATTGAACAAAACTTCAATGGTCTTTATGTTAAGGATAGGGACATGTGTTTGTTTAATGGAGCGAAATGATTAGTTTTCTTCAATTTAGAAGTTTCAAAGAAGAATGATTTTGAAGTAAACAAATTATCGTACAAAACCAATTCATCATAAATGAGGTACATACTTGGCTACAATGTAAATTAGAAGAGTAGGTTAACAAGATAAATGAATTTTAAAAATGACTTTGAGTATTAATGAAACTAATTTGTGTCTTACAAGTGAAGGATTAAGCATCGATTCGTCAAGATGTTGCAGTTTTATGTAATGAGGAGTCACCACAACTAGGCTATGACGATTTAGAAGGGAAAAATAAAGATTTGAATAAAATCCTTATTAACAAAGACTAAGAAATTGTGCAAACCTAAGGAAATTTGAGAGTCAAGATACAAAAGTTTGAAAATTTCAACAATAGATAAAAGAGTCACAACAACAAAATAACAATATAAAAAATGCTCCTCAAAGAGAGACAAACAATATTAGTGAGAAACTATCGACAAAAGACAATGAAATCTCTCGTTTGAGAAATCGTAATAAAAATCTACTTGCATAAATGAAGAAGTTGAAGAATGAGAATAATACACAACAAAATAACCAATCTATGGACAAGGGTACTAACACCTACTCAATCAACATCGAAAAACTTAATGTCATCATTAATGAAGTGTGATCAATGAAAGAGCAACCAAAAATTGAGTTCAAGAAGCAATTCAACAATAAAGTGTCATATATAGATTTAGTGACGGTTGGCGTACCATTAATGATGACTGATGAAGTCATATGTTAGTCAAAGGATGTCGTCACACCAATAAATAAATAAATGTCAAATATTGTCATTGACGACATAAGTAAATCATGACAAGATTAAACCAAAGATTATGAAGGATCAACTTGTCAGGGTATTGTATCGACACCCAAATCATAGAAGTCGTAGCACACAAGAATCAACATATCAATATCCCAAGGTGTCTAACCAAAGCCAATGTTGTACTTACATATCGAAGCGTTCGAAGATCTATATTCCTTGGAGTCAACAACAAGAAAGATCTTGTTGTTAATCTTTCTAGAAGTAAATTGTGTGTAAGTTTATGAAATGTCCAATGTTTTAAGTGGACACTTCACCCATCATCATGGACATGAAAAACTATGATAATAATAAAATGAGAGTTCATGAAAAGATTTAAAGAAAAAAAATTAGAAGCAAGTCGTTGGGAATAATTTTTTTATATATAAATAACTGTTGAAAAATAAAATTAAAAACATAATATTTTTAAATTAAGAGAGTGAGATAGGATAATAAACAAATCAATTGAGATTATTAAAGTAATAATAAAGCATGGGGAGAAGCCTTTAATTAAGAGAAAATTAAAATATGATATGAATTAAATATGAAATAAATTAAATTCACCTTTAATGTGAAATGAGAAAATGAAATAAGAAAATTTAGAAGGAATAAGAGAAATAGGAATAAAGGAAAGACATTAAAATATTGCTATGAGGTTAGGAATAAGAGAATACAATAGAAAAAAATGAAGATTTAAATAAAGAAAATTAAAGGTGGAATAAGAGAATACAATAGAAAAAAATGAAGATTTAAATAAAGAAAATTAAAGGTGGGTTGTTAGGAAAACATTTAAGTTTATAAATAATCATTAGAAATTAAGATTAAAATAATTACAAGGAAAAAATATAATGGAATTATAAAGGTATGGGGAGGGGGTTTTAGGATTAAGGGTTCAAATTTACCTGCACCTAAGATATCATGGCCTTGGATTAACCACATTGATACAATCTTTAAAGATTGTAGGCCAAAAGTATATTGCACACACTATCTTCTAGGTAGTGGCAAGACCAAAAAGATGACCACCACATGTTTTGGCATGGCAATAATTTAGAACATGCTCAACTTTTATATAGACAAGATCACAACATAATACCATATCTATCACGCATCGATAAAGTGTTTTTCAATGCATCAATATTATTCGAGACTTCAAACATCATATTATAATAATAATAATAATAATCTATTTTTAAGGTCACGACCAAGCGAGACACCAAATTGGTGTATGAGACTCGCTCTGCCCAACAGTTTGACTAGTAAAATCTACAAAAATATACATACCCTACCCCCTCTGGATTTGAACTTATAATCTCTTAAGAAAAAACATGTTCTTAAACCCACTCAAGCTATTAATCAACAATAATCTTATAAAAAAATTATTCATTCTATTTTTATTTATTTTTATTTGAGTACGAACTTGTGTCACTTCAAGTATAATGGAGAGAAGGAACCAACTTGTGGTCGCCAAGTACGTAATAGATAGAGGGAATTAAGTATAAAATCTACTGAATGAATATATAGTAGCTAGAAGGAATTCACAAATAAAAACTCGTGCATTAACACTTTGGGTCATACTTTTGTAGCAAAAATCAAATTAAAAGAGTTTGTGGTGTTAGAATAACAATGGTGTATTCTCAGAAAATTGGACAGATTCGAACAGAAAATTCTCAACTGGAAACATAGGTTTCTCTCGATTGGGGGAAGATTTGTTCTGATTAAAGTCGTGCTAGAAAGCCTTCCGGTCTATTGGATGGCTTTAGCACACTTACCAGCTTCCGTTTTGAATTCGCTCCGACAAATCTCCTTTAATTTTCTGTGGGCTGGCAGCAGCAAGACTCGATCCTTTCACCTCAGCAATTGGCAGGATATTTCTAAACCAAGATCGATGGGGGGATGGGGTCTAAAAAACCTGCCCCTCTTCCACAAAGCGCTCACGACCTCTACATTTTGGCGAATTCTAACTTGTACAGGTCTCTGGAACTCTGTCATAACAGCCAAGTATTTACATCATCTACCTCTGCATATTTGGATCAGACTTGCCCCATTTCACCCACCTACAGGGTCGCCGATCTGGAAACATTTAACTACATCCCTCCCTATCATTTTAAAAGGTCTCTCTTGGTACCCAGGGGACGGGCAACTGATAGAAGTCGGATCAGATTGCATTTTGGGTCTGGGCAGCAAAGCGTGCCTCTCTCCATCGCTGCGGGACTGTCTTCATAAAAAAAATTTACATTTTCTTCAACAATTCCTCTGCCCCGCTTTAATCAATCCATTGGGCGCATCTTGGCTGAGCGGACAAGATCTTCACCTCAATTCATCACACAGGTCTGAATGGGACGACTTCATCAATCACCTCAAGGCCACCGGCGTGCGTCTTCAACCTCAGCAAGATTCTCTGATCTGGATCGGGGGCGACCGATCGGGCTATTTATCAGCAAGGAATGTCTATCTAGCTCTGGCAGCGCAACACTGGAAGACTGTCATCCCATTTTGGAGACAAAGAATTTGGAGAGATCACGGCCCTCTGAAACACAAAATTTTTACCTGGTTATTGCTAGAAAATAAGCTTCTGTTTTGGGATAACTTACAAAAGCGTGGATGGGAGGGACCAAATCGTTGCGCCCTTTGTACCAGGAATATGGAATCAACACTTCATGTTTTTGTATAGTGCCCCTTCACCTGCTTACTTTGGACCCACATCACAACCGCTCTTAACATTTCCACAGTTTGGGAAGGCAATGATGTCTCAGCGTGTTTTCAAAACTGGATCCAGCATAACAGAGCTCATTCCCTCCTTCCTTCTCACCTTTGCTGGCTCATTTGGCTGTCCAGAAATGCGGCTATTTTCAATGGCAAGAAGCCATCCTTCCATTTTATTACTTCACACATTCTGGCAGAGGCAGCAAATCGTGGCAACTCTCCCAAACCAAAGTCACCGGTTCGACATCCTTTTCAAGTTCCTGTTGATAGGGTGGTGGCCTGGTTCGATGGGGCCTCACAACTTGGAGGTTCTATTTGTGGAGCAGGGGGAATAATAACACTAAGCACTCACACTATTATTCGTTGGACATTGAATGGAGGTCAGGGTTCCAACACAAAGGCGGAACTCATTGCAGCCTGGGCATCGCTTCTTCTGGCCAGCCGTCATTCCGACTCCTTGCTCCTTCTTGGTGACTCAAAGCTCATAATCGATTGGTTGAATGGTTTGTCAGATTTCCATGTGGCATCTCTCTTTTGCTGGAAAGATAGGACCAAGAAAGCTACCTCTCTTTTCAGCAAGCTCACATTCCACCATATTTTCCGAGAGGAAAACTCCGAAGCAGACATCCTCTCGAAACAAGCATTGCTTCTCCCTTTGAACCATCTTAGATTTTCTTATTGGGAGGACGGTACCGAAGGTCCAATCTACAAGATTAGGATATGACTATATCTCTTTCTCCTTGCAGATTTGATGTCTTGTCTTCTCTTTATCCGTCTTACAGACTTGAGGGTTATTGCTTGGATTGTGAGGACACAGTGGGATCGGGTTTATTTTCTCTTGGCATCTTCCTCCTTATAGACTTTGCTGTTGAATGAGATGTTGACTTGTAAAATTTTATATCCTTATGGAATATAAAGAGCATTTTTTCTCGTGGAAAAAAAAAAAAAAACAATGGTGTATGTACAGGTCTTTTGTAGGAATAACTCTGCATATTTAAACAACGTCAACAGCAGGATTCGAACCTGCGCAGGCAAAGCCTAATAGATTTCGAGTTTATCTCCTTAACCACTCGGACATGTTAACATGTTTTAGGAAGGTAATTTACACTCATTCTAGAAATTTAGTTTCATTGAAATCCGATGAAATAAAATAAATAAATAAAAAGGATGGTTCCAAGTTGTTTGTAACTGAATTAATCTAAACATTTCGAAAATTAATTAAAGTTATTATGTAATTGAATAAGTCTAAAGTTTTTGAAAATTAACAAAAAGTTATTGTATTTAATTAAAGTAATCTAAAATTTTAGAAAATTACTCGAACTCTGTTATCTTCTTATTTCGTCGAATTTCGTTAAATTGTTACTCACATTCCTCATCGGTGTTTGATAAATGATATTCTAAATACAGTTTTCATGGTTCCAATTAATATGTTGTGTTTTCGGATGGGTGTTTGAGAAATGATATACATAACTCATTTTTCATGGTTCCATTTAATATGCCGAAACTTTGGGAGCAAGGTAAAATTTTGAATGGAAAAATGATCAAGAAAAAGCTATGGTGTTGTATAGATATTAAATTTTTTAAATTTTTCATCGTATTTGTTAAAACAAATTTTGGTGAGATCACCATTTTTTATTGTTTAAATTGCATTTTTGAATGTATAAATGGATTCAACGTTCAGAAAAATCTTCACGACACTGGAATTATACAGATTCAGTCACTCAAATCTGAAGTTCCAACAATTTTGGATTGCATTTCAATAAAAAAATGATCAAAAAATATGACTGTAAAAACTCCAAAAAATTGAACATTTAAACTACACGTAAAGCCATTAACAACCAATTTTTCGCTAAAATTATAACATAATAATTATTGAAAAATTCGTTGTGAATATCTTTTATAGTATAGCTCATCAGTCTACCACAACATCATAAACAAATCATTAACTATCATCATTGAACACACAATGTGACCACGCAAAGAAATTTGGATGTGAAAGGGAGTTTTTTTGGAGTGTAATAACTCACACTGGATTGTACCATGGCCTTTCTCATCACTGAACACATGTGTGGGATAACTCAGTTTTTTTTGGGGTTGGTATGGATTTTAATTTTGAATCGAGTTAAAAATAAAAATATGTTGAAAAGGAATGGTGTTTGTGTTGTAAAAAAATTAAATATATTCAATTTAATAATAAATATTTTTTAATAGTTTTAATTGAAAAATATTAGAAAAATTTGGACTATAGTTGAATAAGTAAAACGTTGCCTTGTAAAATGGACAAAAAAACCAATTTCTACGTCATTCGAGAACTCTGGGTGAAGTAAGCCAGCTCCTAAAACCGTAACCCCTTTCTGTTTGTTGTCCATCCATGGCCTTGACCTTTGGCGGGGCTCGTTGCCTCCCCTCATATGTCCTTGCATTTCGTTCGTTGGTTGCATCCATCATCAAATTGGCAAAGCTGCATCCATCTAGGTTTGTCAATAAATTGGATGAAATATCGAAGGTCCCAGTGCACCCCTCGAATTCACAAAATCTGGCCTTATGTCTGGTAGAGTAGGGTCATATCGACCAATTCACTAGGATCTGGCCATCTCCAAGGGCCATCGCCCTGTGGGTTGAAAAAAATTGGAATTTATCGATCAAAGGGAAACTCTCATGCGTTTTGTGGCAAAGGCTTCTTTGCTTTCCTATGCGAGAAAAAAAAATATCGAGAACTGATTTTTCGTAGTGGTTGTTACTTCATGGGCATTAGAGGTATGTATCTCAACTGATGGACTCTCGATTTCAATCCTAAAAATGATATTCCTTCGACTATCTCTATATGGGTGCACCTACCTTATTTGCCACTACATTGTTGGATCGAGGAAACGATCTGAAACATTGGTAACACCTTGGGCAAGTACATACATAGAGCTTAGCCCTGTGATGACATGTAGGCTTGTGCTCACATTTGTGTAGAAGTTGATCTTGAGAAGGGTCTTCTAGAGGCAATCCAACTCACTTTGAACCACTGGACCTACGTGCAACCAATAGATTATGAACAAACCTCTTTCAAATGTAAGGTCTGTCATGAATATGGGCATTTTGCTAAAAAAATCCCAAAAGAAACTCCTGAACAAGCCCCACCATAATCAAATGAGCATTGGAAGCTCCCTAAGAAAAAAATACAAGCACCTAAACAAGCTACTCAACCACAGGTAGGGAAGAGTCAACCAATGGAAAACCAACATTAACACCCAAACCCTGAACAATCAATCCCCCTCCCCCCCTTTCTAATGACAAATCAAGGGGAAACAATCCAGTAGCCAACATTAATAGATATGAAGCCCTCTCCAACAATGATGATGTTCCCTCCCCAGAAATCCATAATGAACCTGAGAAAGAGGGTGATTATGCCGCCCCCCGAAGAAGAAGATCTCCTTGAGACCTACCTGTCTCTTGAAAGTGTCATCTCCTTTGAGAAAGAACCAAATGTTCCTCCTCCTCATAACCCCGTCCAAGAGACATATCTCCCAAGTATCCCAAAAGAAGTAGGACAACCTCAGGATTTTGAAGAAGAAACATACAAGGAATCAAGTTAGGGTGAACCCTCTAAGAGAGTAGGTCGAAAATCTAATCACCACAAGAAAGAAGTGGAAACCAAAAAAGAGAAGGAGAGGGGAACTCAAGGAACCCTTGACAGACATATCAAACGAGAACCAAGAGCTCCATGGAATCAGAGTGGCTCCATCCCCTACAAGGGAGGGATTCCTAACACTCAAACTAAATGATGAAGATCATTTCCTAGAATTGTAGAGGCATGGGGAGCCCTAATAAATAGGGTTTATTAAAGGATCTAATAAAGTCAGAAAGGTGCCATGTGCTCCTAATCCAGGAAACAAAAATGAAGTACTATGATGTTCTTTGATAAAGTATCAACTTCTCGTGCACACACATTGGACAAGAAGTTAGTTCTAGAGGGGCCTCAAGGGGCCTCTACTCTCTTTGGAATCTTCTAGTTAGAACACAGACATTCAACCCTTCATTGGTTTTTGGTTATCCTTAATCACCTCCCCACTGAAAAATCTATCTCCTTGATCAATGTTTACATGCCAAACCATCCCCAAGAAAAGACTGTTTGTTGGATTTCACTTGTTACCTTTCAAGATTCAAGAATTTAGTCAAACTACATTATAGTAAGGGATGTTAATGCCACCTTGCTACTGAAAGAGAAGAAAGGGGGAAGTCTTGTTAGATATCCCTCTAGAGACCATATTAAAGACTTAATATCCTTATTGGACTTATTTGATATCAAGCCATCTAAGGGCAAATTCAACTAGTCCAACAAGAAGTCTGGGTCGGGTCATATTGTGACCAAGCTAGACAGGTTCCTTGTCAGCAACTCCTTTCTTGATGACTCATTTTCTCTCTCTTCCTCCATCATGCCTTGGTGTCATTCAAATCATCATTCACTATCCCTCCTATGATGTGGTTCAGATCATTGTCCGATAGCCCTCCTTCTTTTTGACTCTGTTGATTTGGGTCCCACTCCCTTCCGGTTCAATCATCTCTAGATTCATGATCCCTCCTTCTTTGACCTAATCTTGTGTGCTTGTAGCTACTGGATTTCAGGATCCCTGGTATTCCTTTGGGAACAAAAGCTAAAGAGTGCCAAGTTGGCCCTCAAAAAATTGGCAAAGACTTATTACACCTTCCCGGAGCAAAAAATCAGCAACCTATTTAAACAATTAGAGGAGATCCAAAGAAAGATTGAACATGAATTGATTTCGGAAGGCATGTTAGCTGGAGTAAAAGGTATTTTCCTACGCTATTAGAAAGCCTTGTGAGAGGAAGAGAATGAATGGAGATTCAAATCATGAAGCTTATGGCTCAGAGATAGAGCTAAAAATACAATTTATTTTCATACGCAAGCTAAATCTAGACTTTAGAAAAACAATGTTCAAGAGATAACAACAATAAATGGTGAGGTTATCTCCACGTTCGCCCAAATTAAAGATGCAACTTTCCATCACTTCTAGGAATTGTATTTAGAAATACGAGGGACTGATCCAGAAGACAAAACCCAACTCTTGGAGCACATCCCAACTTCCCTTAGCCTCGAGGAAAATGAATAATTAGATAGGGCCATCACAGAAGAAGAAATATTTGTAGCAATACAACACATGGAACTAGACAAAGCCTTGGGGCCGGATGTTATTTGCTACAAAAAGTGGGTTTTGTAGAAAAAAGGAAAATGTAGATAATATTATCTTGGTTCAAGAAGCCATCCACTCAAGCAAGTCCCAAGGAGAGAAGGGAATGACTATTGAATTGGATAGGGCCAATGCCTTTGATAAGGTAAGGCATAACTTTCTGATTGATGTACTTCAAAAATTTGTCTTTAGTGAAAAAATTATTAATTGGATTTCTGCCTACATCGGTTCCGCTTGGATAGCTCCTTTGTCAACAATCATCCGACTTCCTTTCTTAAAGCCTCTAGAGGTCCAAGGCAGGGATGTCCCATGTCTCCAATTCTATATATCCTTATCATCAAGGCTCTGGGTTGGGCTCTTGATTATGAAAGGAGAGTGAAGAGAATTCCAAGCATCAGGATAGTTAGAGAGGCTAAACAGATAAACCATTCACAATTTGTTGATGACACTCTACTAATCAATGGTGCATCCATAGTTCTCACAACTAGGCTTAAAAACACAATGGATCTCTTCAATAGAGTTTTCATGGGTCTCATTAACAACACAAAAATCAAGCTCTAAGCATGGAATATTAGCTCACGAATTACAACTGCAATCGCCAGGATTCTTGGCTTCCTATTCGAGGAAAATTGGCAGTCCTTCATCTATTTGGGGATCCCTCTTGGCCTCTATTCCATCTCCTCCCTAGTCTAGTAGCATATTCAAGCAAACATCAAATCCAAATTCACCAAATGGGGAGCTCAGTGGTTGAATCCAATGAGAAGTCATGTCTTGATCAACTCGATATTGGGTGATTTCCCCATTTTCCAATTCTATGCTCTTCTTTCCCATGCCAAAATTAATCTCTCTCTCTCTCTCTCTCTCTCTCTCTCTCTCTCTCTCTCTCTTTGGAAATTAGGACATTTCTTTGGAAAGGAGGGAAATCCAACACCAAAATATTCCATTTGGTAAACTTGAATACATTATGAGCTCCCAAGTCGCATGGGGGATTGAGAATCAAGGACCCATCTCTCATGAACATAGTTCTAGGATCCAAATTACTATGGAGACTCATTTCTGGTAGCAGAGACTAGTGGAAAAAATTTCTTCTACACAAATATTTGATAGGGCTAGATTGAGATACCTGGATAACCCCCCTGAATCTCAATCTAACTCACAAATATGACGCCTCCTTAAATCCTCCCTCTCACTCTTGAAAATCGACTGACCTGGATTTCGGGGAATGGAAAAAAAATCAATCTTGGGAAGGACAATATCATGGGGAACCCACCCTTCCTGGAAAATCATGATCTATTACCGTTGAAACACTAGTTGGAAAGGAAAGGGAATTTTTCCTTGTTTGTGATTTCATCTTGGTCCAAACCCTCCGGAAACTGGCTTAAATGAGATTTTGGGGAAATTCCTATACAACTAAATGGTCTCACCCAAGCTCTCTCCCTTTGGCTTCATGGATACGCCCCCAAACATTTATCTCTCAAGGACTCTCGGGGGTGGGGCCAATAGGACTATATGGTTGAAAAAGGGTATGAAACACAACTCTTGAAACTAACTCTTCCTCGTAAGTCCAACACATGGAAACAAGTATGGCACTTAGATGATGTCCCCAAAATCAACATTTTATGTTGGACCTTAATGCATGGGAAGATCCCAATAGGGGAAAATCTTATAAAAATGGGCATTCAGGGCCCTTCTAGGTGTGTGTTTTTTTGTTCTTCTTCTTAATCTTCCTCACACCTTTTTCTAAATTGTGAATTTTCCATGGTGATATGAAACGTGGCCCTTCAAGGAACTAGACATAGAGTAAGGTTTCCTTCTATAATTGAGTGCCTCCTTAGCTGTTGACAAAATGCCTACATGGGATCCTTCAACAATAAATGATTCGAATTATTTTCGGCACGAAATGAGAGTAGAGATATAATAAAAAAAATGCACATAGATATATCAGATATCCAATAATATAACAAAAATATATTAGAGATGCAACCATAAACACAGAGATGCAACCATCAACACCCAAATTAGAGAAGTTGTAGCACACAATAATCAACATACCAATATCCCAAGGTGCCTAACCAAAGTCAATGTTGTACTTACATATTAAAACGTTCAAAGATCTACATGTCTTGGAGTCAACAACAAGGAAGATCTTGTTGTTAATCTTTCTAGAAGTAAATTGTGTGTAAGTTCATGAAATGTCCAATGTTTTAAGTGGACACTCCACCCATCATCATGAACATGAAAAATTATGATAATGATAAAATGATAGCTCGTGAAGAGAGTTGAAGAAAAAAAATTAGAAGCGAGTCATTGAGAATATTTTTTTTTATGTACAAATAACTGTTGAAAAATAAGATTAAAAATATAATATTTTTAAATTAGGGGAGCGCCATAGGATAATAAACAAATATAATATTTAGATTAGGGGAGCGCGATAGGATAATAAACAAATCCATTGAGATAAAAGTAATAATAAGGCATTGGGAGAAGCCTTTAATTCACTAGCGAGAAAATTAAAATATGTTTTGAATTAAATATGAAATAAATTAAATTTACTTTAATGTGAAATGAGAGAATGAAATAAGAAAATATACAAGGAATAAGAGAAATAGGAATAAAGGAAAGACAATAAAATAATGCTATGAAGTTAGGAACAAGAGAATAAAATAAGAAATAAAATTAAGATTTAAAGAAAGAAAATTAAAGGTTAATAAGAAAATATACAAGGAATAAGAGAAATAGGAATAAAGGAAAGACAATAAAATAATGCTATGAAGTTAGGAACAAGAGAATAAAATAAGAAATAAAATTAAGATTTAAAGAAAGAAAATTAAAGGTTGGTTGTTAGGAAAACATTCAAGTTTATAAACCATCATTGGAAATTAAGATTAAAACAATTACGAAGAAAAATATAATAGAATTATAAAGGTATTGGAAATTAAGATTAAAATAATTACGAGGAAACATATAATGGAATTATAAAGGTATGGGAGGGGGTCTTACGTTTAAGGGTTCCAATTTACTTGCACCTAAGATATTATGGTTTGGGTTATAGATCAAAACCAGGTAAGCTTCTATAAAGATATGAGGATGAACACTTTTATCATACTAAGTCTTACATGCTTCTTATGAGTCTTATTGTCCATTGTAGCTTCACGATGGGTTTCATCTAGACGTGCCAAATACAAGAGACGTTCTTCCTCGACAAAAGTGTTGGGCAAGTGTTATATGGCTAGTTTTAACAAAGGGATTTTGCATTCAATAGGATATACTACCTTTACCCCATAGACGAGTTGAAATGGTGTAAAATCGGTGGTAGTTTTCATTGAGGTTCGATATTCCCATAATGACGAAAATGGCATAAGGTGTCAGTGTGTTTTGTGTTCCCCAACCATTCTTTGAAACATTGTCTTCAAAACACTATTGATAGCTTCTACTTGAAAATTAACTTGAGTATAATAAGGCGCTGAGTTCTCATGCCGAAAACCCAACGCGACAGCTAGTTCGATCATTATTTTATTACAAAAATGTGACCCATGATCCATAACAATAGTTACACCCCAAACCTAGCGATGATGTGATTGAATACGAAAAGTGTTGTTATAGTTTCATCATTGGAATATGTAGACATAGCCTCGACCCACTTAATGAAGTAGTCAACAACCACGATGATGTAACCATGGCCATTAGCTGAGCAAATATTACAAGTCATGAAATCATTCCCCACTTTGCAAAGGGTCCAATAACAACCACATAATGAAGTGGAGTAGGACGTGAACACATTTTATAAATATAGACTTAACAAGAATGACACCTATGAACCGCAATGATACAATCTTTAAGTAGTATAGGCCAAAAATATATTGTACACACTATCTTGTAGGTAGTGGCACTAGATTATAGGCCAAAAATACCATATCTACCGCACATTGATAAAGTGTTTTTCAATGCATCAATATTATGTGTTAGGAATATGTGTTTCCTCTTAAGAGGTCACAGGTTCAAATCCAGAGGGGGGTAGGGTATGTATACCTTCGTAGACTTTACCAGTGAAATCGCTGAGCGGAGGGGTGTCCCTTGTCTCATAAACACGGGGGTCTCATACACCAATTTGGTGTGATGGCTTGGCCGTGACCTTAAAAATAGATTATTATTATTATTATTATGTATTCAATACTTCGAACATCATATTGCCTAATCAACAATAATCTTATAAAAAGATTGTTCATTCTATTTTTTTTCTTCCTCATGCTTTGAGAACAAACTTGAGTCACTTCAAGTATAATGCAGAGAAGGAACCAACTTGAGGTCGCCTAGTACGTAATAGATAGAGGGAATTAAGTATAAAATCTACTGAATGGACACATAAAAACTAGTGCATTAACACTTTGGGTCATTGTAGATTAAACCAAATATTGTGCAATAACATTTTTATAGCAAAAATCAAATTAAAAGAGTTTGTAGGTGTTAGATTAACAATGGAGTATGTACAGGTCTTTTGTAGGAATAACTCCGCATATTTAAACAGCGTCAACAGCAGGATTCGAACCTGCGCAGGCAAAGCCCAATAGATTTCGAGTCTATCTCCTTAACCACTCGGACATGTTGACATGTTTTATAAACATTATTTAAACATAATTTAAACTCATTCTAGAAATTTAAACATAATTATATTTTATAAACATAATTTAAACTTATTCTAGAAATTTAGTTTCATTGAAATCCGATGAAATAAATAAATAAAAAGGATGGTTCCAAGTTGTTTGTAACTGAATTAATCTAAAAATTAAAAAAATTAATTAAAGTTATTGTGTAATTGATTAAGTCTAAATGTTTTGAAAATTAACAAAAAGTTATTATATTTAATTAAATTAATTTAAAATTTTAGAAAATTACTCGAACTCCGATAACTTCTTATTTCATCGAATTCCGTTAAATTGTTACTCACATTCCTCATCGGTGTTTGATAAATGATATTCTAAATATAGTTTTTAAGCCCTTTTTCATGGTTCCAATTAATATGTTGTGTTTTCGGATGGGTGTTTGAGAAATGATATACATAACTCATTTTTCATGGTTCCATTTAATATGCCAAAACTTTGGGAGCAAGGTAAAATTTTGAATGGAAAAATGATCACGAAAAAGCTATGGTGTTGTCTGACATTAGATTTAAAAAAAAATTCATCGTATTCGTTAAAACAAATTTTGGTGAGATCACCATTTTCTATTGTTTAAATTGCATTTTTGAATGTATAAATGGATTCAACGCTCAGAAAAATCTTCATGGCACTGGAATTATACAGATTCAATCACTCAAATCTGAAGTTCCAACAATTTTGGATTGCATTTCAATAAAAAAATGATCATATCACTCAAATATGGCCTTACATCTGGCAGAGTAGGGTCATATCGGCCAATTCACTAGGATCTTGTCGTCTCCAAGGGCCATGGCCCTGTGGGTTGAAAAAAATTGGAAGTTATCGATCAAAGGGAAACTCTCACGCGTTTTGTGGCAAAGGCTTCTTTGCTTTCCTGTGCGACGAAAAACAATATCGAGATCTGATTTTTCGTAGTGGTTGTTACTTCATGGGAATTAGAGGCATGTATCTCAACTGATGGACTCCCGATTTCAATCTTGAAAATGACATTCCTTCGGCTATCTCTATATGGGTGCACCTGCCTTATTTTCCACTACATTGTTGGAATGAGGAAACAGTCTGAAACATTGGTAACACCTTGGGCTAGTACATACATAGAGCTTAGCCTTGTGATGACATGTAGGCATGTGCTCACATTTGTGTAGAAGTTGATCTTTAGAAGGGTCTTCTAGAGGCAATCCAACTCACTTTGAACCACTGGACCTATGTGCAACCAGTAGATTATGAACAAATCTCTTTCAAATGTAAGGTCTGTCATGAATATGGGCATTTTGCTAAAAAATTCCCAAAAGCAACTCCTGAACAAGCCCCACCAGAATCAAATGAGCATTGGAAGCTCCCTAAGAAAAAAATACAAGCACCTAAACAAGGTACTCAACCACAGGTAGGGAAGAGTCAACCAATGAAAAAACAATATTAGCACCCAAACCCTGAACAAT
>JZKD02S0516087.1:202096-218545 GCA_000966675.3 Picea glauca
ATCCGAATATATTGTTCTACCTATGTGCAGGTTAGGACCCTAACAGACCTCTCTTCTTACCCTTCAGGATTCAAGAATTGAGTCAAACTACATTATAGCAAGGGATGTTAATACCACCTTGCTACCGAAAGAGAAGAAAGGGGGAAGTCTTGTTAGATATCCCTCTAGAGACCATATTGAAGACTTAATATCCTTATTGGACTTATTTGATATCAAGCCATCTAAGGGCAGATTCACCTAGTCCAACAAGCAATCTGGGTCGGGTCATATTGTGACCAAGATGGATAGGTTCCTTGTCAACAACTCCTTTCTTGATGACTCATTTTCTCTCTCTTCCTCCATCCTGCCTTGGTGTAATTCAAATCATCGTTCACTAGCTCTCCTATGGTGTGGTTCATATCATTGTCTGATATCCCTCCTTCTTTCTGACTCTGTTTAACTGGGTCCCACTCCCTTCTAGTTCAATCCTCTCTAGATTCATGATCCCTCCTTCTTTGACCTAATCTTGTGTGCTTGTAGCTACTAGATTTCAGGCTTCCTGGTATTCCTTTGGGATCAAAAGCTAAAGAGTTCCAAGTTGGTCCTCAAAAAATTGACAAAGACTTATTACACCTTCTCGGAGAAAAAAATCAACAACCCATTTAAACAATTGGAGGAGATCCAAAGAAATATTGAACACGAATTGATTTATGAAGGCATGTTAGCTAGAGAAAAAGGAATTTTCCTACGCTATTAGCAAGCCTTGTGAGAGGACGAGTATAAATGGAGATTCAAATCATGAAGCTTATGGCTCAGAGATAGAGATAAAAATACAATTTTTTTCCATAGGAAAGCTAATTCTAGACTTTAGAAAAACAATGTTCAAGAGATAACAACAATAAATGGTGAGGTTATCTCCACCTTCGCCCAAATTAAAGATGTAAATTTCCATCACTTCTAGGAATTGTATTCAGAACTAGGAGGGACTGATCCAGAAGACAAAACCTAACTCTTGGAGCACATCCGTACTTCCCTTAGCCTGGAGGAAAATGAATAATTAGATAGGGCCATCACAAAAGAAGAAATATATGCAACAATACAACACATGGAACTAGACAAATTCTTGGGGCCGGATGTGCTTTGCTACAAAAAGTGGGTTTTGTAGCAAAAAGGAAAATGTAGATTATATTATCTTAGTTCAAGAAGCCATCCACTCAAGCAAGTCCTGAGGATAGAAGGGAATGACTATTGAATTGGATAGGGCCAACACCTTTGATATGGTAAGGCATATATTTTTTATTGATGTACTTCAAAAAAAATTCTTTAGTGAAAAATTTATTAATTGGCTTTCTGCCTACATCGGTTCCCCTTGGATATCTCCCTTGTCAACAATCATCTGATTTCCTTTCTTAAAGCCTCTAGAGGTCTGAGGCAGGGATTTCCCATGTCTCCAATTCTATATATCCTTATCGTCAAGGCTCTGGGTTGGTCTCTTGATTATGAAAGGAGAGTGAAGAGAATTCTAGGCATCGGGATAGTTAGAGGGGCTAAAAGGATAAACCATTCACAATTTATTGATGATACTCTACTAATCAGTCATGTGTTCATAGTTCTCACAACTAGGTTTAAAAACATAATGGATATCTTCAACATAGTTTTCATGGGTCTCATT
Organism: Picea glauca; assembly: GCA_000966675.3. NCBI lineage: Eukaryota > Viridiplantae > Streptophyta > Pinopsida > Pinales > Pinaceae > Picea > Picea glauca. Next base: position 203,748 of record JZKD02S0516087.1, read on the forward strand.
AACAACACCAAAATCCAACTCTAAGCATGGAATATTAGCTCACAAATTACAATTGCAATCGCCAGGATTCTTGGCTTCCCATTCGAGGAAAATTGTCAGTTCTTCATCTATTTGGGGATCCCTCTTGGCCTCTATTCCATCTCCTCCCTAGTCTAGTAGCATAATCTAGCAAAAATCAAATCCAAATTCAGCCAATGGGGAGCTCAGTGGTTGAATCCAATGATAAGGCTTGTCTTGATCAACTCAATATTGAGTGCTTTCCCCATTTTCCAATTCTATGCTCTTCTTTCCCATGCCAAAATTAATCTCTCTCTCTCTCTCTCTCTCTCTCTCTGGAAATTAGGAGATTTATTTGAAAAGGAGGGAAATCCAACACCAAAATATTCCATTTGGTAAACTTGAATACATTATGAGCTCCCAAGTCGCATGGGGGATTGAGAATCAAGGACCCAACTCTCATGAACATAGTTCTAGGATCCAAATTACTATGGAGACTCATTTCTGGTAGTAGAGACTAGTGGAAAAAATTTCTTCTACACAATTATCTGATAGGGACTAGATTGAGATGCCTGGACAACCCCCCTGAATCTCAATCTAACTCGCAAATATGGCGCCTCCTTAAATATTCCCTCTCACTCTTCAAAGTCGACTGACCTGGATTTCGGGAAATGGAAAAAAATCAAGCTTGGGAAGGATAGTATCATGGGGAACCCACCCTTCCCGGAAAATCATGATCTATTACCGTGGAAACACTAGTTGGAAAGGAAAGGAAATTTTTCCTTGTTTATGATTTCATCTTGGTCCAGACCCTGAGGAAACTGGCTTAAATGATATTTTGGGGAAATTCCTATACACCTCAATGGTCTCACCCAAGAAAATTTAGAAGGAATAAGAGAAATATGAATAAAGGAAAGACGATAAAATATCTTTGTAAACTTTGATTTGAAGAAAACATTATATTATTATATAATGGAGCAATTTTCCCATTGGAAAAAAAAGAAATATGAATAAAGGAAAGACAATAAAATAATGCTATGAAGTTAGGAACAAGAGAATACAACAAGTGTTTCATGGCAGTGCAGTCCCTGCCGGGTTGAATTAGGAATAAATGCACAGGAATGGGGAAAAAGTAGCCGAGGCAAATGGAAACTGCAACGGAGACGTGGCAAGCAGCATGAAGCACAGGTGGTATCCATGCAGGAAATGACACGTGGCCTCTAGAGCCCCATTTAGATTTTGAAAGTATATAATCCATCTTGCTTTTATTTTTTACCAATAGTTTGACTTGCTATGTTCGAAATTTCCGTTCCTACCTTTCATGTTTTATCTCTTCAATGTATTTATGAAATTCATTCATAATGATTTCTGTATACTTCCAACTGGTTAGAGTTAAGTACAATTTTCTTAGATCATATGGCTTGTGTGTCTCTATATATGCCGGGACAAATAAAGTTACATGCATAGCATGAGAAAAAGATAAAACACACAAGACACATATAAAGTTACATTAAAATTAAATAAACACAATTTCTTGACATTCAACATAGTTGAAGATAAACATTTATGAGCACATAAATATAAAAGGAGATAAAAATAGTTTTATTTGAAATATATCAAAAGATAATATTGTTTGTTACATATTCCTGGAAATTTAAATGTGTTTGTCATATAGACTGGGATTGGGGCTCCCACAGACATAAGAGAAATATGTACAAGAAATAGGACTGTGGAAAGAAGAAGTGGGAGACGGTAGAGAGCAAGACCTGAAAAGAAGAAAATGGAAGGTATCAGTCTTTGGCTAGACATTTCTATTGAAAAAGGTGGAATAAATGGATTGATAAACAAAGCAGGATGTGATCAGTATAGACTTACAGTGATGGTGCATATCACCCCTTTTGTTATTTGCTTGTTGATGCCTTTTTATTATTGTCATCGACGAATACTAGAATCGTGCTAGTTGCCTATTTCCCTTCGTCGGCGACCTTCTCCATTTCCCTTTGGACCCATGCTACAATGTAGCTTCTCAAGGGGCCACGTTGATCTCATCCCATATTTTTATGTTGAAAAGTTCCTTTTCTAATTCCCTTAGATCGATAGAAAGATTATGTAGGGTCTGATCAATTTCTTCATTTTGTACTGAATAGTCGACTAGCCAGTTGTCCACGTCATCTTCACCATATTCAAGGATGTTGTAAATTTTTTCTAAAGAAAACCCCTTAAGAGAGCTTATATTAAAAGGAAAAGCATGCCCTGTATATTCTTTAAGATCATAGAAAAACTGCCAAGATCTTGAATGTATCATTAATTTTCTAGAACGAAGCATACAACCAAGAGCCAATTAAACACCAAATATATTGAAAGTCGAGGCACAGGGAAACACATGAACATAGAAGGTGCCAAGGGAGATCCCACAAGGGTCCATAGATCAATATGCATCGTCCTATGCATCAAACAATTTGATATAAAAAAAAACACACGTGGCATTGGTTTTCTCTTACATGTGGTATATGTTCCCATGAGAAAATAACCGGGCCCATGAGAACCTTGAACTACAACATGAAAGAACATGAACAAAAGTATACCAAACACAAGACAACACAAAAACAACAAAGATTCAACATTGTATCCCAGGTATAACCAAACCCCCAAATGGGCACCAAGAAACTTGTTGATTACTATTTTACCATGAAGCAAGATCATTATGGACATTTTCTTCTGATAGTGCTATGTTCTATCACTACTAGTTTTAACAATGCAAAATTTTCAATATTATTGGAAATGCCTGATGGTTCCGTTCATAGGAGAAATCCATTTCGACGGTTCAAAGGATGGGCCTGATTTATTCATAGTTGGATACTTTGTATGGGGTTTGTCCTCATGCTTCCCATTTCTGGACTAAACAATCCTATGCGCTTCCTGTTTAATTTGCCATGGAATTGCAAAATTCTATTCATATCCTCAATGGGTGGCATGGACAGATACACATGAGATTGTTTTGTTTCTTGCCAATGCTTGATATGATTTATTTTTATTTTTATTTTCATCCGATATGCAATATTGCATTGTTCTCATTTAAGGTAACTTTGCTATGGACCCGAAAGTCGCGCAGCATGTAGACACTGTTTTCCTTTTTCTATAGGTATATTTCATATGGAAATTATGCTAACCTAGGAAGCACATATTGTAACAAAGGTTGTCTAATTGTACAATGTACGATTTTATTGTCGACGGTTCGGATGGAAACATTGAGGCAATGTCTATATATGTAAGAGAATTTTTTACTGCATCGTAGACAATCAATTGTACCATCATTTATGAAAGCAGAGGCATAAGCAAAAGAGTTTCATTTGGCACATACAAGATCGAAGGGGGTCAAGTACGCATTCGCTACAACCAAAACAACCTCAACATGGGCACATGAGCATAACAGTTAATATATTGAACAATATAATATACAACTGCACAAAAAACAAAAGATGTAGAAAATTGGTGAAGGCAATTTGTATGAGCAAAGTGAGGATGAAATTGTAGATGTATATGCACGATAGTTGTCGAGCTAGTTAGTTTCTTGAGATCTTGTACTATGTCTATTCGCAATTTTGTTACAAATGTTGCTTGGTTTGTGCGAAAGATCCCTTTTTTAACATCTCTTTTCTTTGTTATATTTTTGAAGAGCATAAGTGGAAATTTCCCTTTATGCAATTGTTTGTCCATTGAGGAAAACAAATTTGAATAGGTGTCGAACAATTGCAACTGCAACATGGAACAATGCAATAGTTGTGTAACATAACTGAGATACATGGACATGTGAAAGTAAATGACAAAACTGGATATGGAGAACGGTACCATTGCCTTTTCGTTGTCTGACTCTCCATCTTTTATATGGAGAATGTGTTGTGAGCCAAGTTTTCTCGCGAGTGTGACAACTTCACCAATGGTTTTGATTGGGTAAGTGTCATTGCTCTGTGCAAGTTGGTTGATTGTTGTGTCCGGTACGAAATGATATTCTGAACAAATCACATGATTTTTTTCCACAATACTTGTTTCGTTGAGCGATATAATATGATCACAATCATCACGGTCATATACTATTTTGGGCAATACATTCAAATTTGTAATGGATATCCCATTACCTGGGAATATCTTTTCTGCATGTTTCTGGACAAGTTGTGTAGGGATAGTCAATGTGATTCTCATTAGGGCTTCGTTGTCTGTCATGTCAGCACGCATAATGGATATAGTTTTGTTTTCCTTGTCCAAGTAGGTGCTATAGACAACCATTATGTCCTCGACGAACACTTGTCCAATTTGGTGGCTGTTCAAGCCCTCTATTGATATTATTTTGGGTGTTATAAGTTTAGACATGGTGACATTTTTTTGAACAGGAAAAGTAATGTGAATGGTAGTCTGCATTATTTGTAATGGATCTAACTTAATTATAACAACCATTAAATTAGAATACCACAGTAAAATTTAATAATTACTACATCTAGCACATTTAAAATCTATTTTTTCATAGTAATAAAATTATAATTACAATTTACTTCAAAATAATTCGTAACTCTAACCTGAACCTGATGCTGCCGCTTGCTTCCTTATCTTGCTCCTTTAGCTTGCTCCTTAGGACACCACCCCAAAACCAACCTCCCTACCGACTAGTAGCGCCTAGCCCTAGGATATCAATGGATATCCTAGCCGTCCGAGCCCAAAACCTCCTCAGCCCCCCGGTGCACTGTAAATTCCACTGTAAATTCCACTCTATCCAATACTCCAAGCTCTCCCCAAAATCCTTTCTCCCCTCTCGTCAAATGAAAAATCGATCCTCTCTCAACTCCTTTCTCCCCCCTTATTCCTCCTCCCTTCACCGACACTCCATCATGCATTAAATTCCTTATCCCTCCATTTAATTACCCTTATCCATTCATTCATTACTTATCCTAACGTATTGGATACATTATCCCTTGTGGGATATGTAACCCAATTTAAACATTAAATTTTATTATCCACCCCTTATTTAATACTTTATTAATTAGTTAATTAATTAATAATCAAATTAATCATTAACCATATTGATTAAAGAGTTAATTATACTTAAATGAATCATAATCAAGAATAACTAATTAATAACAAATAATTAGTTAAGGTTATTTAATAACTAATTATAGTTTAGCTAATTTTTAGGATTATTTATTAAATTAATCATCTTAATAATTAAGGGTCTTTACATTATTTTTTTGTTTTCTTTTTTTCCTGGCATAAATGTAAAAGTGGACGCACAACTTGGATGGAATATGGAGGCCATAGTTTTGCAACCATACCTCTTATTCTGCGGAACTTGTGCTATGTTCGACATCTCACTTGAGCTCGTCGATACTTCTTGTGAACTGCAAAGTATGTGTTGCAGATGACATCAACATATTTATCATTGCATAAATGAATAAATAGCTCAGGATATTTGTTGGTAAACATATCAGGAACACAATGTATGAATCTTTACCTTTGGCCTTGTCGTTCTATTGATGTTTGCGATGATTGAATTATCATGCCCATGTCACTAGTCCAACTTTTTTTGATGCAAGAATGTGTAGATGAAAATTAGAAGGACTAAATAGGCATATGCATTGTATATTGTCCATAATTGTTCTGAATGTCACATACATGCTCGAAGGATATGGAATACGAAATAGGGTGTCAAGGGATACTCAAGAAACATGAGGACCCGACGGTCAAATTATATGCCTCAGAATTTTTGACTTAAAAAATGTGTAACAAGGAATAGGGCACTATGGGGGAGTATGATGACCAATCTGTATATCGCGGAACCTTCGAAGTTAGAGGCACAATATTGAGCCCGCCAGCCCGGGAACCTGCGATCGAAAAAGTGGCTAAGTATGGAATGATGAAGTTGTTGGTCAGAGTCATGATATAGAAGCATGAGTATAAATGTAAACCCGTGAGTCCACCAACCCGCGCACCTAGACATTTTCGGAAAGATGATTAAGAAAAACAACCAAAAAGCGAAAGTAGAGGAGAAAAACAAAGGGGAATTCAGTTAAGTATAGAAGAGGGAAAAAAAGGGGATAATAGAAAGTGGGAAAATAGAAATGGGGAGGGAAATGTTTGGAAGCGAGAAGTCTCAACAAAGGCCCATTGTTGCCAAATCATCATTTTCTAGTCCAATATTATATGCACCTACTCATTTTGTATGTTTGATTTACTATCACAGTTGGTATACATTTTCGAAGATTGTACTTCACTACCCTCTGTTGTGTCATATAAGAATTCATCTGCTTGTCCAACTAATCTGTTTCTTTCAATGTAGCAACGCAAAAAATACAGTGGACATGAAGGTAAGTTAGTATGTAGAAAGACATATAAAAAAATAAATATATTTCTATTTATTTCAATGTAGCAGCACAAATAATACAATTCACATGAGGATAAGTTACTATGTAAGAAGATACGTAGTATCTACATACAATAAATTAGGTGCAAAGCAGTAGAACAAGTAGAAAAAATATACAGACAATAAATGAAATACTAAACAATGGAATATAAAATAAGAGTAGAAGCATGCACCTTTGTATCTCCTCTTCTACATTTGCGGCAAAGAGTCCCTCGTCTTCTCCAATTATTATGTTTGTTTAAATGTAGCAATGCAGAAAAATACAATGAACATGAAGGTAAATTGGTATGCAGGAAGACATGTAAAAAATAAACAGAGCTCGATTTATTTCAATGTAGCAGCACAAAAAATACAATTGACATGAAGACAAGTTATTATGTAGGAAGATACACAATATCTACATACAATAAATTAGGGGCAAAGCAGTAGAACACATATACAAACAATAAATGAAATACAAAACAATGGAATATGAAATACGAGTACAAGCATGCACCTTTGTATATTCTCTTCTACATTTGCAGTAGAGAGTCCTTCGCCTTCTCGAGTTATTCTATTTGTTTCAATGTGGGAACACACAAAATACAATGAACATGAATGGAAGTTGGTATGCAAGAGAGAACAAGTAATATGTACATACAATAAATGAGAATCAAAGGAATAGAATAAAAGAGAGTTAGAAACATGAACCTTTGCTTTTCTTAATCCATGGTTGTAATTATATAGAATTTTTCCTGTCCAAAATATGTTACAAGACAAAAAATATTAAGAAATCACATGGTCATAGCTGAATGATATTTGTTTTGTGTAGCAAAGTATCCAGATATGCTTTGAGACATGGAAATATAATTTTGCAATATCTTTGATGTATATTTCATATTTCAAGTACAAGACAAATTGTATTGTGGTCAGACCAGTCTGTGTATAGGATAAAGAGGTTGTATTGTGATATGGGCACATTTCACCATATATGGTTAATAAGTGTGTTTTGCACACATTTTATCTTAACCAAAAGAAAGCGGACATTGTAATTGCACATGTAGTTTTCCAATTATTTGTTATGCCATTATTTTGTAGCATGTCAACACTGAAGTATCCTAGAATGATAATGGTTTCGTCCAGATGTAAATGGTGTGATGCATTTGAGAACACATTCATTATGTTAGCAATGTTGCACACGAAGCGACATAGAAATTGAAAATTGCAATTTGCAATCCACTGAACACCACTCTTGCTAGCACCATCTCAATATCTTTTTCTTCTACAAGAACATTTTGCAAAGGCATGTAGGTATGGTTCAAAGTTAGGAGAAAAAAATGGAGCAAAATTTTAGAGCATGATGGAAAGATATGCCAATTTGTGCATTTTTGTTGTAGCCTAGGCATGGTTGTATCATACCTATACCTTCTACACCTACATGCAGTTTTCTTCTACAAGAACATCCTGCAAAGGCAACAAGCTTGACATCGTATTTTTCATTCGAAAGACACGGGTTCGATTCTCGTATGGGATATACAGGCACGGGATACGCGCTAGATTTCGACTTTGTCACACACGGGAAAGGACCGAAATTTGCAATGCTAGAAAAAATGATAGTCGGAGTTGTGCACACGACACTGGCATGGACATGGTGCAGAGTCCCAAGAAAAAATCGAAGGAAAATTGAAGAGAAGGAGAAAAAGATATGCCAACCTCTATGTAAAGTCTGCAAGACAAGAACGATGAATAAATACTTAAACATTCTTACATGCAAAATGCAAACAATGAATAGTAAACAATGAACACGAATGAAAGTATATTATTGAAAATTACTCGTTAATGATGAACGACAGAACCACGGGTCCACTTGCAGGTGCAGGACTTGAACACTGCAAAGTGAAAAAAAAAAGCTCCAACTGCCAGCGCAGGGCCCCAACATTGCAAAGCCGAAGAAAACAAAAGAAAACAACAAACAACAAACCAGTGAGCAAGCACGAACAGGCCCAATTGCAGTCGCAGGACCTCAAACTCGTAAACTTGAACCAAACAACAACAAGTAGCAACTGATGAACCAATGAACCAACGAACAAGCAACAACCATTGAACCAGTAAACAACATATGTATCTTCAATGATTACCAAATTGCATCCCAAACACAAAAGAAATATGAAACATATGACGACCATGCGAGTAGAAATAATTAAACATTATTACTTGAAAACTGCAAACAGTAAACAACAAAGAACGAATACAAATGAAATTATGGCATCGAAACTTACTCGGAAACAATGAACGACAGAAGCGAAGGTCGAATTGTGGGTGCAGGAATTGAACCCCACAAAGTAAAAAAAACAGCTCCAACTGTGGATGCAGGACTCCAACCCTGCAAAGTTGAAGAAAAAAAGAAAGCAACAAGCACTAATAGGTCTAATCGCAGGTGCAGGTCCTCAACCTTGCAAAGTTGAACCAAACAACAACAAGCAACAACCGATGAACCAACGAACAAGAAGAAACCACCTAACTAGTAAACAATATATGTATCTTCAATGATGACTAAATTGCATTCCAAGCATAGAAGAAGTATGAAACATACGATGGCTATGCAACTGGCGGTGGACAACAATATTTTCCAAATTCATTGCAACATTGTATGGAAAAATTCGAGAAAAAATGTACTGTGAGAACCCTATTTAGGTAAAAATTTAAGGTTGTCAAGCTGTTTAAGGGCCTCGTACTATTCAAACATTTAAGCTTCCAGGCCTGTTTAAGGGCCTCACGCTATGTAATAATTTAAGTTGTCAGGCCTATTCAAGTACCTCAAAAAGAATGTCAATGCTCTAAACCTTCGGTATGTAAACATTTCAATACAAATAGAAATAATAAAAACATTAAAAAACAATGTCGATGCTCAGAACTTTCGGTATGTAAACATTTCAGTAAAAATTTAATAAAAATTAAAAAAGAGCGTCCAAGCTCAAAACTTTGGATATCTAAACATTTACAACATTGGGAACAACAAAGTTGGTAATAAGACCTCCAATCTATTCTCCAATGAGGCGATGACATATAAGGTTTTTTTTATTATATAAAAAATAATGTTTTTACTTCTATAGTTTGAACAATACAAATGATGCGGAAATTTATAGTCAAAGGACATATTAATATGAAGTCAATGAATTATCGATCGCTATAGTACCTCTACGCCTTCTGCAGGGACTAATAAGAAAGAAAATTAAAGGTTGGTTGTTAGGAAAACATTCAAGTTTATAAACAACCATTGGAAATTAAGATTAAAACAATTACGAGGAAAAATATAATGGAATTATAAAGGAATTATAAAGGAATTGGAAATTAAGATTAAAACAATTACGAGGAAAAATATAATGGAATTATAAAGGCATGGGGAGGGGGTCTTACGCTTAAGGGTTCAAATTTACTTGCACCTAAGATATTATGGTCTGGTTTATAGACCAAAACCAGGTAAGCTTCTACAAAGACATGAGGATGAACACTTTTATCATACTAAGTCTTACACGCTTCTTATGAGTCTCATTGGCCATTGTAGCTTCATGATGGGTTTCATCTAGACGTGCCAAATACAAGAGACGTTCTTCCTCGACATAAGTGTTGGGCAAGTGTTATATGGCTAGTTTTAACAAAGGGATTTTGCATTCAATAGGAAATACTACCTTTACCCCATAGACAAGTTGAAATGGTGTAAAACCATTGGTAGTTTTCACTGAGGTTCGATATGCCCATAATGATGAAAATGGCATAAGGTGCCAATTTGTTTTGTGTTCCCCAACCATTCTTTGAATCGTTGTCTTCAAAACGCTATTGATAACTTCTACTTGAAAATTAGCTTGAGAATAATAAGGCATTGAGTTCTCATGCTGAAAACCCAACATGGTAGCTAGTTCGATCATTATTTTATTACAAAAATGTGACCCATGATCCATAACAATAATTGCACCCCAAACCTAGTGATGATGTGATTGAATACACAAAGTGTTTTTATGGTTTCATCGTTGGAATACGTAGACATAGCCTCGACCCACTTAGTGAAGTAGTCAACAACCACAGTGATGTAACCATGGCCCATTAGTTGAGAAAGGATTACAAGTCATGAAATCATTACCCACTTTGCAAAGGGTCCAATAGCAACCACATGGTGAAGTGGAGTAAGATGTGAACACATTTTCTAAGTAAAGACTGGACAAGGATGACACTTATGAACCACAATGATACAATCTTTAAAGATTGTAGGCCAAAAGTATATTGCACACAATATCTTCTAGGTAGTGGAAAGACCATAAAATGATCACCACATACTTCGACATGGCAATAATTTAGAACATGCTCAACTTCTTCATGAACAAGACAACAACGTAATACCATATCTACCCCACATTGATAAAGTGTTTTTCAATGCACCAATATTGTTCAAGGTTTCAAACATCATATTGCCTAGTGTTCTTAATCTTATCTAATCAACAATAATTATAAAAAGTGTTCTTAATCTCATCTAATCAACAATAATTATAAAAAGATTGTTTATTCTATTTTTCTTCCTTATGCTTTGAGGACAAACTTGAGTGAGAGAAGTAACCAACTTGTAGTCACCAAGTACGTAATAGATAGAAGGAATTAAGTATAAAATCTACTGAATGAATATATAGTAGCTAGAAGGAATTCACACATAAAAACTTGTGCATTAACACTTTGGGTCATTGTAGATTAAACCATTTTGTGGTAACGGATGAAAAATTGAGTACATAATAAATGGAAAGGATAAGTAATGAGTATTGAACCATAAAGTATTTATGGTAATACATGTCTTAAAAGGTAAAATTATTTTAAATACAAGTCAATATTTTTTATTTAGCAAAAATCAAATCAAAAGGGTATGTAGTGTTAGAATAACAATGGAGTATGTAAAGTCTACTAGGAAATATATTTGCAACCTAAAATTACTACATAGGTTTTTTGTAGTAGTAACTCCGCAAATTTTCAACAACGTTGACAACCGGGTCCGAAGCCTAATAGATTTCGAGTCTATCCCCTTAACCACTAGGACATGTTTACATGTTTTATAAAAATAATTTAAAATCATTCTACAAATTTAGTTTCATTGAAATCCGATGAAATAAAATAAATAAATAAAAAAGGATGGTTCCAAGTTGTTTGTAACTGAATTAATCTAAACATTTAGAAAATTAATTAAAGTTATTGTGTAATTGAATAAATCTAAATTTTTTGAAAATTAACAAAAAGTTATTGTATTTAATTAAATTAATCTAAAATTTTAGAAAATTACTCGAACTCCGTTAAATTGTTACTCACATTCCTCATCGGTGTTTGATAAATGATATTCTAAATACATTTTTTAAGTCCCTTTTCATGGTTCCAATTAATATGTCGTGTTTTCGAATGGGTGTTTGAGAAATGATATCCAGAACTCATTTTTCATGGTTCCATTTAATATGCCGAAACTTTGGGAGCAAGGTGAAACTCTAAACGCAAAAATGATCACGATAAAGCCACTAACAATAAAAAGTTCGTTGTGGATATCTTTTATCGTATACCTCATCAATCCACCATAACAATATAAACAAATCATTAACTATCATCATTGAACACGCAATGTGACCATGCAAAGAAATTTGGATGTGAAAGGGAATATTTTTGGAGTTTAATAACTCACACTAGGATGTACCATGGCCTTTCTCAGCGCTGAACACATGTGTGGGATAACTGGTTATGAGACCATTTTTTTTTGGGTTGGTATGGATTTTAATTTTGAATCAGGTTAAAAATAAAAATATGTTGAAAAGTCCTCGAATGGGGTGTTAGTAGGTTCCAGGAGTTCAAGTGGAGGGGACGATGCCTGCCAGCGCAGTACCAACCATGTGACTGGCGCATGCACCTCCCCTCCTCTCACACCAGGAATTTACGCAGGCCTCACTCCAGCTAGATCGTCATTAACTGTTCGGGCACACTCCTCCTTGTCTCCTCGTTCGATCAATGGAGCCGTCTTTATGGTGGTCACCTTTGCGCGTGTGTGTCTTCCCTCTCCAACATTATTCATATCATGCCGCTCCTCGACTGGTCCTTCAGTTCTTCCTCTTCCCAACAGAGCCACCACTCGGTTTGCATTCCTCCCTAGTTTTTCCTGTTTCGTTAGCTAGCTCTTTGTGCCTTCATACCTTCTTTTCTCTTCGACCATGCCTCGGGTTCGGGGAAATCCAAGAGGGACTTGACTTAGTACCAAAACAAGCCTCGCATGGCCATCCGGCATCAGCATGCCCCAACACCATCACACAACTCCTCGCCTTCTTTGCCTTCCTCCTCTGGCCAGTCCTCTTAGAGCCAAAGCGACCTCCTGCCTTTGTCCTCTCCATGGGCCTGCCGAGTCAAGTGGTTCGGCCTCCTGGGGAATTCACTAGGTTTCGCCCCCGACGCATTATCGGACCTGGCCTCTTCCTCGCAACCTGCCTTGGTCGTCCCACCAAATTCACCCGAGAATTCAGTTCCCGATCCACTGCCAATGCATCCACCACCGACCCAGTCTCCTCAAGAAGACACCTCTATCCACCAGGAGAAACCACTGGACCAACCACACTCCTGTTCGAACTATGCCTCTTGCACAAAGTTTCAAGATGACCTTGCAATTCTGCAAGACATGGTGTTCGAGGTCTGCAAGGAGGTGGACGATTTACAATTTCGTTTGGAAATTCTAGACAAGAAAGGGGTGCAAATTCTACAAATGCTATCCTCTCTACAAGGCTCTCGACACTCCCCATAATAGGCACCCAATGCACCAACGGACTCAGCGGTGGTCTTGGTTCTGGCTCTCCAAACGCCAGCAACGGAAAACTCGGCGACAGTCTCGACTTCGACTCTCCAGGCGCCAACAATGGACAACGTGGCACACAACAAACCGATTGCATGAGCTACGACACCTGCACAAGTGTCAGCTTGCATGGCTTGTTTTATGTTTTGTTTATGCTTTGACCACTGTACTTTTGGATAATTCTCTTTTTTCCTGTCATAAGTCAGTCTTAGTTGTTCTAGAAGGTCAGACAAATCGGTTTTCCCACGGGGCGATTATGTTCCAGATGATTAAAACTGGGGTCTATTTTGGTTTTGGAGGAATTGGCTGAATTGGTTTCCCTTCGGGGAAATTCAACATTCATAGTCCTCAGACACTCATGACGCTACTGTAATTTTGCTTCTGAAAGGTAATTTATACATACTTACTTAAAAAAAAATGTGTTGAAAAGGAATGGTGTTTGTGTTGTAAATATAATTATGTATATTTAATTTAATAATAAATATTTTTTAAATAATTTTATTATAATAAAAAAATGTATTCATAATGAAATATATTGTCTAACTTCCTTTGTAATGATCCAAAATTTCACAAAAATCTAGAATATTCTTGATTGATGAAAACTTTGCCTTTGAAGATGGATAAACAAACCAATTTCTATGTCATTCAAGAACTCCCGACGAAGCAAGCTAGCTCTTAAAACCCTAACCCCTACCTCTTTGTTGTTCATCCATGGCCTTGGCCTTTGGCGGGGCTTGCCACCTCCCCCCCTGATGTCTTTTCATTTCATTCATTGGTCGCATCCATCATCAAATTGTCAAAGCCGCCTCCATCCAGGTTTGTCAAGAAATTGGATGAAATCCCGAAGGTCCTAGTGCACCCCTCGAATTCGTAGAATCTGACCTTACGTCTGGCAAAGTAGGGTCTGATCGGCCAATTCACTAGGATCTGGCCGTCTCCAAGGGCCATGGCCTTGTGGGTTGAAAAAAATTGGAAGTTATTGATCAAAGGGAAACTCTCACGTGTTTTGTGGCAGAGGCTTCTTTGGTTTCTTGTTCAAGGAAAAAGAATATCGAGATCTGATTTTTCATAGTGGTTGTTACTTCATGGGCACTAGAGGTATGTATCTCAACTGATGGACTCCTGATTTCAATCTTGAAAATGATATTCCTTCAACTATCCATGTATGGGTGCACCTTCCTTATTTGCTACTACACTGTTGGAATGATGAAACAATCTGAAACATTGGTAACACCTTGGGCAAGTTACATACATAAAGCTTAGCCCTGTGATGGCATGTAGGCATGTGCTCGCATTTGTGTAGAAGTTGATCTTGAGAAGGGTCTTCTGGAGGCAATCCAACTCACTTTGAACCACTGAACCTATGTGCAACCAATAGATTATGAATAAATCTCTTTCAAATGTAAGGTTTATCATGAATATGGGATTTTTGCTAAAAATTCCCAAAAGCAACTCCTAAACAAGCCCCACTTGAATCAAATGAGCATTGGAAGCTCCCTAAGAAAAAAAGACAAGCACCTAAACAAGGTACTCAACCACAGGTAGGGAAGAGTCAACCAA
>JZKD02S0516087.1:227974-241952 GCA_000966675.3 Picea glauca
GGGATTAGGGTTTTGGTATCTACGGAATACCTAAAAACATTGTATATATTGTATGGCGAATGGTGAAATTCGATATAATGAAAATAAGAAAGGTTTTCCTAGTTGAGGGTTTCCGGTATAAAATCTATGTGTACTCTGTGTATGAGCCATTGATTAATTTCTGTATTGCTTAAGAATCTATATGCATTGCTATACTTCGCAGGTTTAAAACTTACAAGATGAAGATGGAATGGGCTTGGCCGATGGAAGGCGTAGATGAAGACACAAATATTGCATGGTTCTCAACCTCTATTGTTGGGCACGTAACCTATTGAAGAACCTCACCCTAAGAAAAAGGGAGTGAAGAGAGGAAACATTAAATGTTAACTAACTAATGCTATCTATGGATATAACATTAGTTCATCTGAAGAGATGTACACCTTAATGTAGACATCATTTAGTAAGTTTCAAAGGAAAAACTTTTCCTATCTTCTCCCTATGCCTCGGGGAGAGGCCAAATAAGATCTCAAATTGAAAACTTACCATAAAAAATCAAATTTGAGTTTGGAAATTTCATAAAACTTGCAAAACTTTGGTTTAAAATGGTTTGTGTTTCTTTGGTCTGAGTGCATAACTAATAGAATAGCTAAAAACCAATTTGAGTTTGGAAATTGCATAAAACTTTCAAAACTTTGGTTTAAAATGGTTTGTGTTTCTTTGTTCTGAGTGCATAACTAATATAACAACTAAAAGTCATTTACTAATAGTCCCTCCAGCCCAAAGGGAAGGGACTAATAAAAGGTTTCAAGAAGAATAATCCAAATACAACACATTCCCTAGTCACAATACAATCACAAAAATGATAGGGGGATGAAGGTTTCATATGATATTAATGAATTCCAATCACATATAATTACTACTATCATTCAAACAACTAGCAGGACCCGAAAGTGATTTGCACCCACTCTTAGATAAAATAACTCTATTGGTTTTTCTATTTCTTAGTATATTTTTTACAATGGATCTCTTTATTGTTTTTTGTTTTCTTTAGTTTGTATTTTTACAAAATATCTCTTTATTTAAAAAAAACAATAGAAAATTTGTATGGTAGTAACCGAGCAGTCTTGGCCACATGGGATATTAATGATCTCTAATTCCATTTAATTACAACTAGCATTCAAAAGAACATAGGTCCTGTCAGTGCCTTGGGATTACTCTTAGAGAAAAGAGCTTTACTAAGAAAAATAGAAGAACCATGTAGAAAATGAGTAAGTTGATCTTGTAGCAAATGGATTTTTATTAAGTCATAAATTTGATAAAGATTTGGAATAAATTTCAAGCATTAGAAGAGTTGTATCATAATATAAGATTCTAAGCATGGTGGAACAATGCTCTTAGGGGTTTTTCCTAATTCCAAATCAATCTAGATAATCAAAAAATTGATCAAAGTTCTGGATAGATGGAAACTCTAACTACTTATATTTCCAAATTATGAAAATAAGAGAAAAATGTTTGTTACAAGAATAAATGTCTACCTTACAAAACCCTTACAACAAGGATTGAAATTCATGGTCTCAGTGCCTATAATAAATCCACCATGAAGGTGGTGGATGTGGCTCTTATGGGGAAAAAAAATATTGTAGGAAGAGGCTGGCATGACATAATGAATGATTTCGGTCAAAGTTAGTGTAGAAATATGTGACCAACTTGGATCTTAAATGATCCTAGACTCCATAAAACAAAAAAACAAATGCATATATGTTACGTGTTGTTATAATTATAAGGAGAGCACCCATGTTTATAATACATTGGGAATATCCCAATATTAAAGATGGGTGGTTATGTAGTTCACCTACCAAGCAATAATAAGTCAAATATACATAGTGATTAAATCACTAACCTAAGTAAACTTAACTACATGGTGTATGTACACCAACACCCCCCCCCCCCCTAAGTGCAACTTAGGGAAGTATGAAAAAGACATTAAATCTCAAAAATGGGTCCTGGCTACAAATCCATGATAGGTAACCATGTAAAAAATGATCTACATGCAGGTTGGAAAAGAACCAGAATGATGTTTTAGGAAGGGAGTAACACCAATACTGAAATGCCATAGATATGAAAATGAAGAAGATCCCACAAAGATGCATTGAAAGGAAAGAACATGAGGCATGTAGGAGTTGAAAGCTCCAATTAGGAAGTTTGACCAAAACTCTGAAGAAAAGGGCCAAGTAACCTCAAATAACATGGTTAAATTTTCAAGTAGAAGAGGTTTGGCTGCAAAGGAATGAGAATGGAAAACACTGACAACCACCACATAAATGCTTCAAAAAAATAGGTGTCGGTGAAGAACCGTAATAAATTCTTCAAATAGAAGCAAACACCATCAACCATCAAAAGAGAAATGAGGCCTACAGACACTTAAAGGTCCAAACAAGAAGTATGGAATAAACTCTAAAGAGGGATAGTTAACCCCAAGCCATCAAAGATCCATGTAGAAATCCAAATTTCAAACTTATCAAGCAAAGAGACTGATCCTCTGAAATGAGTTATGAATAAAAAATCTTGATGAGGTATTCATGTACAATCGACAAAAAGATCATAAAATGAGTGTCCTTATGGACATCAATCCATCTCACGAGAGTGCATGGGTCACTAGCCATTTCACTTGTTGAGTCAAAATAGGAATCGGTGCTCAATATGAGGGTCTTAAAAATTTGTTGGTGTTGAACAAAATGATGAAGCATAAAGAATCACCCGAGGAAGAATTGCACACCATCCCCCAAAATGATGAACTAGGTGGTTGTAGGTGATGGAAATGGATGTCACAAATGATGGCAAAGTATGGAGGTACTATTTGAACATGACATCATTGATAGTAAACAACCATGCAAAAAAACACTCCAAAGTGGCTAGCTCCAAGTCCTGCAAAACATGGCTGGTCATGGAGATAAATGGTGACACTCTAAGAATATTTTCACGAGTGGCCCAAAATACACTAGTCAAGGTGAAAAAAGAAAGGTACCAAAAAAAAAAATCCATCATGGAAAACAATCCTCGATATGGGTCCCGGAAAACAAAGCCATGTTAGGTACCCATGTACAAGTGAAGAATCTATTCTCTTAATTTACCCCACTCATGAGAAAAAACCAAGAATCTAAAAAAGGCATCAAATGTGGCATGCAACCAACCGCTGGATAAAAGCGTGGAATTCTCTTCTCAACACCTCAAACAATACAACAAATGAAATCTTCATTAAAGAGTTATGGAAAAATAACTGGAAATAACCTCCAAAAATACAGTAAATTTGCAATTAACCTCCAAAAACCACAAACTTAGTTCACATGTAAATACGAGAATATTGCCACTGGGAGATCTGATCATGATGATGAGAAATCAAAACCGTAACCTGGCCATTATCTTGGTGTTTTAAAGACTTGAATATTACGACATCGACTGAAAGATGATCATCCATATGACTAGCTACTAGAGGCTTTGAGGCATAAATTAAAAGAGGAAAAATAAAGTCTCGTTCCTTGGACAAAACCTTTCTAGCACCGACCGTGTCATACTCCTCCAAAATATTATTTTATACCTTAATCTCAAGGCTCACCATACGTACGAGATTCTGACACTCAAAACCCTTCCAGATCACTCTAGACCACCACTATGGCGACTTGGTTCACCTCAAGTCGAACTCATTGAGTTATACAGAGTATTTCATGTGTAAATTATTCATTATTCACAACGGTTAATGAGAATTATTCCATTATTTCTCTCCTCCTTATTCCTTCTACAATGCTCTCTGCAAATGTGTGTATTATTGTTTAGCTAGATCTATTCTGTGCAGGTTCAACACATTTACAATTATTTGTCTTCGGTGGCTATACTTAATACTGGATTCACATGATTCTACAGTGTTGGGTGGTATTTCTTCCATTGGAAGCTCTTTCGTGGCTATTTTATATTCTCCATGTCGATCCTTCGTGAAGTTGATATTTCTTTGTTTTCTACCAACACAAAATTGCAAGTCGATGTCGATCCTCCGTCGACCGACATGTTTTCTTTTTCTTTTTGTACAGTTGATTAAGTATTTTCTAGAAATATTTGTATCTGTTTTGTTGCATCTCTCAAGTGTTCTTCTTCTCGATTGAATTCAAAGTCTTGTATAAAATTTTATTTAATTTCATCCCAACTTGATGTATGGCCGCATGCTTCTTCAATATTATACCATTTATTTGGCATTTCATCTAATATACTTGGAAACATATGTGACCATACCCTTTCATCCTTATATCCTATTTTTCACCTCTCAATTTCGCAACGTTGAATGTGTTCTAATGGGTCGTAGTCGAGTTTGACTGTGGGAATATATGCATCTTTGGATAATTTCTTGTCTCGGAATATTTCAACAAAGTATGTCGACACATTCGTCCATGTTTTTAATCTGGGGGAATGTGTTTCCCACCATCTTCCAACTTAGCCTATGAAAGTTTCCACAAGGCTTTGTGTCCTCCCTTGCTCTCCTATCAAATTTTCCACTTTTTCGACATGGGTTGAAGGGTAATGCCTTCCATTGTATTCTAAGGGTTTTCTTGTTTGATTGTCGGTCAGTATAAGAGTGGGAGTTTGTCGAGTTATATTTTTGTATACTTTTGGTACATCTTGGATTGAGTAACATGTCTTAATATGTTTCGTTGGAATAATTTCAATAGACAAACAATCTTTCGCATGTAATTCATAATTTTCAATTTTCCAGTTGTATAAGGCGAAGTCGGAATTATGCCCGACCAACATGGGAGATTCTCTCAAAATTTCTCCTTCTGCAGTTGGTTCTATATAATATTTTTTTTCGTTGTTTATCTGATATAGGCATATGGATTCTCGATTTTCATCCCACAATTCCATCCATGGTTTTCCTTCCTTTGGATCCAGGGGAATAATTATTTTTCTCCCACTTCCTTCCAATTTATTTATATCTCTTTCGAGAGAGATAGTTGCTTTCATTCGTCAACCCCATGGCCAACTGACAAGAGGTGTGTATGATGAAATTACTTTGAAAAGGTTGATCACTTTGAAGTCGACCGAAGTCGGTGCTCCCATAACTTGAGTGTCCACATTTCTCAATATTCCAATTAGTTATATTAATATTTGATCAGCTAACTTAAGATAATTCAATACAGGTACTAGGTTGGGTCAACCCATTCATATCCATGTTTATCGAATTAGATATTTACTTCGAACCAAAATCAACAACCACCTGATTGACAAACATTCCTTCAATATCCAATTCGACTCGTGGATCGTAATCTTTGTTGTTATAAGAGAGGTGATTTTCATCCTTGGTCGGTTTCTGACCATCTTTGTATTCTCGCAATATGTTGAGAAGATCCAACAACCTACCTATCAAATTTTTTTCTTTGAGGAACTACAAAAATTATTGTATGGTGTCTTCATTTCAATTTCTTGGGTTTTGTTGATCTTCTATGGAGTTCTTGAATAATTTAAGAGCTTCTCTTCTGATTTTCTCTTCTTTATCTTGTAATTTTGTGGTGGGGTGTGAATATCTTACTTACTCTTGGAACCTAGGCTTGGTCTCTAACAACTAGGCTGAGGCTTATGCCATGTATCAAGGACTCTTAATATCAAGAACATATGGCATACAAAAAATCACCATCCTAGGGGACTCTAAGAATACTATCAAGCACCTCCACCTTGGTACTCTCCCATGGGATGCTCAACTAAGCTTGATTTTCTTTAGAATACAAAGGGCTCTTCAAGGATTTGAGATTACTAAAACATGGGATATCCTTCGCTATCTCAATTTCTAGTGAATCAACAAACAAACTTAGGCACCACAACCAAAATTGTGTATCTTTTGATTAATGAGACTTTGGGTTATAAACCCATCCCTTAGAGTCCCCCTACTATTAAATTCCCATTGGCCTAGTTCATAATGCACCCACCACCCATCAAATCCATCCCATGCATCATAGATATATCTCATCATCTCAGTTTAAATTGGCCCGTATAACCTCTCGTTTTATTCACTCCTCGCCTCCATCGACTCATGTATGTGGGATAGAAGCATCTGTCATATTGCATCATCCACTCCCCATAATCATCAAATTATGAGGGCTCTATTGTGGATGTGATGGGAAGTAATGACCCTGATCTGTGTTTATGTTGGGATTTCCGACCTGTTTTGTTCATAATTTGGCCTGGCAGTTGTATTATTTTGCTCCCCTGTCGAAGTTCATAGCCTCCCATAATACCTTGTTGCAGGTGTTTTCCTCTTCTCTATGGCATGTCATAGATGTGTTTGTTTAGGGTTCTTATTTATTCAATTAGAATAGGAGGTTGATGATCTTAAGAAATTTGTTCAGGCTATGCAAGATCATTTGAGTAGTCTCTCGACTCAAGTCATCTCCACCCTTGAGCTTGTCGTCCAACTCAAGTAGTCTTTCCAACAACTTTAGGATGAATGCAATGTCATTGGAATGGAAGATGTGTAGGGTCGGTTTCCCACTCCAAAATCTCCTCGACTAAGTCAGTTGTCTTTGAAGTGGTCCTCTCTTAAGGGTTCATCATTCAAGTTCCTGAATTGAACTCTCTAGCCCGTGTATCAACAATGGATAACCCAAGTATGAAGGAGGTGTCTCCTACTAGTTGATTGAGTGATGTTGTGTCTCTTTTGGTTTTGTCTAGGGGTCTTTGTGAAAATCTTCACTATCAAATTTCTTGTATGCAACACTCTTTATAAGTCTTGGGTTTGGATAGCAATAGTCCAAAATTGCAAGCTGTTTATGGCTCTTGAAGACCAAAATTTTGTAAATTTTGAATCCCATTGTACCTATGTTGCAAGCTTAACTACAACCTTTACTTAATATAAATCTCCAAGTTTTTTCTTTTTTAAAGAAAACTTTTCCTTTGAAGATTATCCAAATTCCAACCTAAGTTGTAAAAAATGAAGTGATTTGGTAATCCTTTATAAAAATCCCAACAAACTGTAGGTTAAACATGTAGCAAATATACATGTTTTTGGGTGTATGTTTTGAGATGAATTTTGTGAAAAATTTACCAATGATAAAATTTTATATGTGGTGGAAGGGAATTGTCTATTTCTGAATTGATCCAAAACTTTGACTTAACCTTCTTTACCCAGTAAAGGGTTGATGAGAACTTTGCATTCTTGTTTTTTTTTTGGTTTACTTTTGAATTGATCTAAAAAATTGACTTGACCTTCTTCAACAAGTAAAGGATGGATGGGAACTCTACATTCTTGTTTTTCCTATATGTTGTTTGCTACAAGACCAGGGATACTTCTAACAAAAAATAGATAAATGAGATTGTGTCGGTTTGCTTGAAAATTTAAGTCTGTCAAAAGTTTGGTCAAAAATTCTGGAGAAACTCGCTTTTTATTATTACATTGGTAATAGTATAGCTAAGGATTATAGAGCCAAAGAAGCATATAAAAAATTGAAAGGAACACAGGTGGTTTGTGAGGCCAAGCCAGGTTAGATTATTTAGAAAAAAGAAAGAGAAGAAAATAAATAATTATTTTGAACAAAATGAACAATATGCTGAGCCATATTGGTTTTTATCTAACTGAATAATTACAATATTCAATTATCGGAAGAAAGCCAGTTCCAAGTCTTGAACTAGTGAGTGGTTCTAATTGAATAATTACAATATTCAATTTATCGCTTCCCCATGAGGTTGCTTGGTTGGATCGATACCGTTCGATATATGATACCCCTGAATTACCTAGCATACCCAAATCGTAAAAGGTTCCAAGTTAGCTTCCAACAGTTTTCTAAAAACTCCTAGAAGAATGAAAGAAGCGGGTTATCCCCTGAGCTATGCTCAATTAGTCCGCCCTTATTAGTGTAAGTACTGAGTGATTTATCACAACTACTCACTCATGGTACAGAACCATGTGAGGGAATGAAGAAGATATTACATACATTAATTCACAAGAGGTAGGTTCATACAACATTCAGAACACAATGGGCGGAAAAAATACAATATGAATAAGTAGTATTATAATAAGATTCATAATATCATTAAGTCTAATAGAGCCAAAGAAACATATACAAAATTGAAAGGACACAGGTGGTTTGTGGAGGCCAAGCCAGGTTAGATTATTTATAAAAAATAAAGAGAAGAAAATAAATAATTATTTTGAACTACCCTCGCTACTCTTGGCACTATATATGGCTATTACTCCGCTCTCGGATAAGGGAAACCGCGAGAATGACAGGATGTGCGTGCGCTCTTCTGGGGTACTGTGGGAATATATTTGATGGTTACTAATAGCAGGTTGTACGTGAGATTGACTTACATATGCTAGCAGGGGTTCGAATGAGAAGTATACCGAATCTTCCCCGAAGTCTCGATCGAAAACTAGATCTCGTACATTCAATTTATAGGTATCTTTACACTTAATATTCATTGCTTGAAGCTTATTTATGCTCAACACTGTATTGCAGATCTCTCTTCAACATCTTCTTCTATTCACGTGGCTTCAAAGGCAACATCTTCATTGCCTCCCTAATTGATTCCTCCTGTAGACGTGTAGCGGTTTTAGCACAAAGAAAAGAATTGTGCAGAGATTGAAGAATATTGGGACCGCTAGGTTTTTTTTTCCAGGTATGACTAGGGTTTTAGTCTGTAAAAATAAGACTGTAAATTTAAATTTAAAGAATAAGACTGTAGGGTTTTAGTCTGTAAATTAAAAAGTAAGACTGTAAATTTAAAAATAAGACTGTAAATAAGACTGTAAATATAGAATATGAGTTCTATATTAATTGTCAACTACAGAGAAAATATTTTATAACCCTAACCTTAACATAAATTAAAAATTTTGGTTAAAAGTGAACCTAATAGCTCAGTTTTAATTACAAGTATTTTTCAATAGCAGAAGATATTCAAATATTTTTTAATATATTCATCATTTCATTTCATATGAACTTATAGGTTTCATTTTCTTACCATAGATAGATGCTTTAGAATTGCATTTTCTGACCATGGACGCTTCAGAATTCTGACTCTGAACCTAAAATTGTTTTAGATTACCACACAGGTTCAGTGCCATGCATCACACTCTTATCCCTAAGCCGAACAAGCCAGGGAAGCCTCCAACTGGTGGAGAGTTGAAAGATACAGTAGATCCAAGTAGCCCAAGAGCATGAGAGAAGAGAGCAAGAGCGCTAGGTCACAATTTTGGCGTCAATCCGACAGAGTTTCAATATGTAGGAGAATGCCCCTAAGTTTTCTGTTGTTCTTCTTTTGCATAATAAAGAAGGTTGTTCTTTTGTAGATTAAAGAAGAAGGCGGTTTTTGGGAAGGAAAACTCCATTGGAGTCACCGTGTGCGAAGTGAGAGAGAGGGCAGTGAGAGAGAGGGACATTTGTTGATGGAATGGGAATGGACTTCACTAGATGAAGAGATGCACAGAAGGGATGCACATGAAGTTGGAATGCGCTTGACTGGATGAAGAGATGCACAGAAGGGATGCAGAGATGAAGATGGAATGGGCACTGGATGAAGAGATGAACATGAAGATGGAATGCGCTTGACTGGATGAAGAGATGCACAGATGAAGATGGAATGGGCTTGGCCGATAGAATGCGTAGATGAAGACACGAATATTGCATGGTTCTCAACCTCTGTTGTTGGGAACGTAATCTATTGAAGAACCTCACCCTAAGAAAAAGGGAGTGAAGAGCGAATGTTAACTAACTAATGCTATTTATGAAGATAACATTAGTTCATCTGAAAAGATGTAGACATCATAATGTAGACATCATTTAGTAAGTTTCAAAGGAAAAACTTTTCCTATCTTCTCCCTATGTCTAGGGGAGAGGCCAAATAAGACCTCAAATTGAAAACTTACCATAAAAAAATCAAATTTGAATTTGGAAATTGCATAAAACTTTCAAAATTTTGGTTTAAAATGGAATAGCTAAAAACCAATTTGAGTTTGGAAATTGCATAAAACTTTCAAAACTTTGGTTTAAAATGGTTTATGTTTCTGAGTGCATAACTAAGAGTGCATAACTAACAGAATAGCTAAAAACCGAAACCGTTTACTAATAGTCCCTCCAGCCCAAAGTAGTCCCTCCAGCCCAGTCACAATACAATCACAAAAATGATAGGGGGACGAAGGTTTGATACGATATTAATGAATTCCAATCACATATACTTACTACTATCATTCAAAACAACTAGCAGGACCCGAAAGTGAATAAAATAACTCTATTGGTTTTTCTATTTCTTAGTATATTTTTTACAATGGATCTCTTTATTGTTTTTTGTTTTCTTTAGTTTGTATTTTTACAAAATATCTCTTTATTTAAAAAAACAATAGAAAATTTGTATGGTAGTAACCGAGCAGTCTTGGCCACATGGGATATTAATGATCTCTAATTCCACTTAATTACAACTAGCATTCAAAAGAACATAGGTCCTGTCAGTGCCTTGGGATTACTCTTAGAGAAAAGATCTTTACTAAGAAAAATAGAAGAACCATTTAGAAAGTGAGTAAGTTGATATTGTATCAAATGGATTTTTATTAATTCATAAATTTGATAAAGATTTGGAATAAATTTCAAGTATTAGAAGAATTCTATCATAATATAAGATTCTAAGCATGGTGGAACAATGCTCTTAGGGGTTTTTCCTAATTCTGAATCAATCTAGATAATCAAAAACTTGATCAAAGTTCTGGATAGATGAAAACTCTAACTACTTATATTGCCAAATTATGAAAATAAGAGAAAAATGTTTGTTACAAGAATAAATGTCTACTTTACAAAACCCTTACAACAAGGATTGAAATTCATGGTCTCAGTGCCTATAATAAATCCACCACGAAGGTGGTGGATGTGGCTCTTCTGAGAAAAAAAAATATTGCAGGTTGACGCTGACATGACATAATTAATGATTTCGTTCAAAGTTATTGTAGAAATATGTGACCAACTTGGATCTTAAATGATCTTAGACTCCATAAAACAAGACAACAAATGCATATATGTTACGTGTTGTTATAATTATAAGGAGAGCACCCATGTTTATAATACATTGGGAAGATCCCAATATTAAAGACGGGTGGTTATGTAGTTCACCTACCAAGCAATAATAAGTCAAATCTACACAGTGATTAGATCACTAACCTAAGTAAACTTAACTACATGGTGTATGTACACCAACACCCCCCCGGCCATAAGTGCAACTTAGGGAAGTATGAAAAAGACATTAAATCTCAAAAATGGGTCCTGGCTACAAATCCATGATAGGTAACCATGTAAAAAATGATCTACATGAAGGTTGGAAAAGAATCGGAATGATGTTTTAGGAAGGGAGTAACACCAATACTGAAATGCCATAGATCTGAAAATGAAGAAGATCCCACAAAGATGCATTGAAAGGAAAGAACATGAGGCATGTAGGAGTTGAAAGCTCCAATTAGGAAGTTTGACCAAAACTCCGAAGAAAAGGGCCAAGTAACCTCAAATAACATGGTTGAATTTTCAAGTAGAAGAGGTTTGGCTGCAAAGGAATGAGAATGGAAAACACTGGCAACCACCACATAACTGCTTAAAAAAAATAGGTACTGGTGAAGAACCGTAATAAATTCTTCAAATAGAAGCAAACACCATCAACCATCAAAAGAGAAATGAGGCCTATAGACACTTAAAGGTCCAAACAAGAAGTATGGAATAAACTCTAAAGAGGGATAGTTAACCCCAAGCCATCAAAGATCCATTTAGAAATCCAAATTTCAAACTTATCAAACAAAGAGACTGATCCTCTAAAATGAGTTTTGAATCAAAAATCTTGATGATGTATTCATGTACAATCGACAAAAAGATCATAAAATGAGTGTCCTTATGGGCATCAATTCATCTCACGAGAGTGCATGGGTCACTAGCCATTTCACTTGTTGAGTCAAAATAGGAATCGATGCTCAATATGAGGGTCTTAAAAATTCGTTGATGTTGAACAAAACGATGAAGCATAAAGAATCACCCGAGGAATCATTGCACACCATCCCCCAAAATGATGAACTAGGTGGTTGTAGGTGATGGAAATGGATGTCACAAATGATGGCAAAGTATGGAGGTACTATTTGAACGTGACATCATTGATAGTAAACAACCATGCAAAAAAACACTCCAAAGTGGCTAGCTCCAAGTCCTGCAAAACAAGGCTGGTCATGGAGATAAATGGTGACACTCTGAGAATATTTTCATGAGTGGCCCAAAATACATGACTCAAGGTGAAAAAAGAAAGGTACCAAAAATAAAATCCATCATGGAAAATAATCCTCGATATGGGTCCCGGAAAACAAAGCCATGTTAGGTACCCATGTACAAGTGAGGAATCAATTCTCTTAATTTACCCCACTCATGAGAAAAAAACAAGAATCTAAAAAAGGCATCAAATGTGGCATGCAACCAATCAGTGGATAAAAGTGTGGAATTCTCTTCTCAGCACCTCAAACAAGACAACAAATGAAATCTTCATTAAAGAGTTATGGAAAAATAATTGCAAATAACCTCCAAAAATACAATAAATGTGCAATCAAATATGCAATTAACCTCCAAAAACTACAAACTTAGTTCACATGTAAATCCGAGAATATTGCCACTAGGAGATCTGATCATGATGACGAGGAATCAAAACCGTAACCTGGCCATTGTCTTGGTGTTTTAAAGAATTGAATATTACGACATTGACTGAAAGACGATCATCCATGTGACTAGCTACTAGAGGCTTTGAGGCATAAATTAAAAGAGGGAAAATAAAGTCTCATTCCTTGGACAAAACCTTTCTAGCACCGACCTTGTCATACTCCTCCAAAATATTGTTTTATACCTTAATCTCAAGGCTCACCGTACATACGAGCTTATGACACTCAAAACGCTTCCAAGACACATATATCAAGTAGGGAAGGACTGAAAATATTGATCCCAAATATAAATTATGTGAGTAGGATTAAAACACACAAAAAAGTCATAAATATCACAAATAGAGATGGAGGGGATCTTTGGGGTGAGAAGACCATGAGGAGATTTCTACCATGTGACCATGAAGAAACACTAGTTATGTTGTAGGGACCATGTCGAGGATAGAGAGAGACATGGGAACACGATCTTGAGCGGTATGACCACGACTATAAAAAATACCAACACTATGAAGAAATTGAACTAGAGGCCCACAACCATGATCAAAGTGAAAATCTACAAGCCTCTTCTTCGACTTGACATGGAACACTCATGAAAACGTGTTTTTTTTTAGAAAAAATCCTTTTCGGCAACATTGAAAAAAAATAGATATGAAAACTATTCCTTGAACTAAGAACGAAGGCCCCGATATGGAAGTAAACAAAATTCAATCCAAAAACAAGAGTTAGAGGCCGAATCTAGGTAGCAGATAAATGAAAATTGAATATGCCTTTGCAATAACAAGCAGGGTAGGAAGCGCCTACTATGATACCATGTAGAAATATGGGTCTAACTCGGATTGTAAATAAGTCTAGAATCCATAGAACAAAACAACAAATGTATATATGTTTTGTGTTATTATAATTACAAGGAGAGTACCCATATTTATAATACACTCAGAGAAACCCAACATTAAATACATGTGATTGGGTAGTTCAACTACTAAGCAGTAATAAGTCAAATTTACACAATGATTAGATCACTCACCTAAGTAAACTTAACTACATGGTGTATGTACACCAACAATTTTTTTGATCCCTTTGAGGGCATTGAATATTGACGCGGCCATGGAA
Organism: Picea glauca; assembly: GCA_000966675.3. Classification (NCBI taxonomy): domain Eukaryota; kingdom Viridiplantae; phylum Streptophyta; class Pinopsida; order Pinales; family Pinaceae; genus Picea; species Picea glauca. The sequence goes on from JZKD02S0516087.1 coordinate 241,758, forward strand.
GAAAAAATCCACCTTTTTAAGATACCCCTCCTTGGTGGAAGCCTACTAATGCCAGTGGGTACATAATAATAATCTCCCAATTGTTTACTCTCCATTATATGGATTCACAATTTGTTTACCAAATTTTGTAGCTTCCACTCCAAGACTGTAGGAATTTCTAGGAAAGCATAGTAGTATAATTGTGATGAAGTAGCA
>JZKD02S0516087.1:257347-276456 GCA_000966675.3 Picea glauca
TTAAATTCACCTTTAATGTGAAATGAGAAAATGAAATAAGAAAATTTAGAAGGAATAATAAGAAATAGGAATAAAGGAAAGACATTAAAATATTGCTATGAGGTTAGGAATAAGAGAATACAATAGAAAAAAATGAAGATTTAAATAAAAAAAAATTAAAGGTGGGTTGTTAGGAAAACATTTAAGTTTATAAATAATCATTAGAAATTAAGATTAAAATAATTACAAGGAAAAAATATAATGGAATTATAAAGGTATGGGGAGGGGGTTTTAGGATTAAGGGTTCAAATTTACCTGCACCTAAGATATCATGGCCTTGGATTAACCACATTGATACAATCTTTAAAGATTGTAGGCCAAAAGTATATTGCACACACTATCTTCTAGGTAGTGGCAAGACCAAAAAGATGACCACCACATGTTTTGGCATGGCAATAATTTAGAACATGCTCAACTTTTATATAGACAAGATCACAACATAATACCATATCTATCACGCATCGATAAAGTGTTTTTCAATGCATCAATATTATTCGAGACTTCAAACATCATATTATAATAATAATAATAATAATCTATTTTTAAGGTCACGACCAAGCGAGACACCAAATTGGTGTATGAGACTCGCTCTGCCCAACAGTTTGACTAGTAAAATCTACAAAAATATACATACCCTACCCCCTCTGGATTTGAACTTATAATCTCTTAAGAAAAAACATGTTCTTAAACCCACTCAAGCTATTAATCAACAATAATCTTATAAAAAAATTATTCATTCTATTTTTATTTATTTTTATTTGAGTACGAACTTGTGTCACTTCAAGTATAATGGAGAGAAGGAACCAACTTGTGGTCGCCAAGTACGTAATAGATAGAGGGAATTAAGTATAAAATCTACTGAATGAATATATAGTAGCTAGAAGGAATTCACACATAAAAACTCGTGCATTAACACTTTGGGTCATACTTTTATAGCAAAAATCAAATTAAAAGAGTTTGTGGTGTTAGAATAACAATGGAGTATGTACAGGTCTTTTGTAGGAATAAGACGGCATATTTAAACAACGTCAACAGCAGAATTCGAACCTGCGCAAACAAAGCCTAATAGATTTCGTGTTTATCTCCTTAACCACTCGGACATGTTAACATGTTTTAGAAAGGTAACTTAAACTCATTCTAGAAATTTAGTTTCATTGAAATCCGATGAAATAAAATAAATAAATAAAAAGGATGGTTCCAAGTTGTTTGTCACTGAATTAATCTAAACATTTCGAAAATTAATTAAAGTTATTATGTAATTGAATAAGTCTAAAGTTTTTGAAAATTAACAAAAAGTTATTGTATTTAATTAAAGTAATCTAAAATTTTAGAAAATTACTCGAACTCCGTTATCTTCTTATTTCATCGAATTCCGTTAAATTGTTACTCACATTCCTCATCGGTGTTTGATAAATGCTATTCTAAATACAGTTTTCATGGTTCCAATTAATATGTTTAATATGTTGTGTTTTTGGATGGGTGTTTGAGAAATGATATACATAACTCATTTTTCATGGTTCCATTTAATATGCCGAAATTTTGGGAGCAAGGTAAAATTTTGAATGAAAAAATGATCACGAAAAAGCTATGGTGTTGTCTAGACATTAATTTTTTAAAATTTTTCATCGTATTTGTTAAAATAAATTTTGATGAGATCACCATTTTCTATTGTTTAAATTGCATTTTTGAATGTATAAATGGATTCAACGTTCAGAAAAATCCTCACGACACTAGAATTATACAGATTCAATCACTCAAATCTGAAGTTCCAATAATTTTGGATCGCATTTCAATAAAAAAATGATCAAAAAATATGACAATATGACTGTAAAAACTCCAAAAAATTGAACATTTAAACTACACGTAAAGCCATTAACAACCAATTTTTTGCTAAAATTATAACATAATAATTATTAAAAAATTCGTTGTGAATATCTTTTATAGTATAGCTCGTCAGTCTACCACAACATCATAAACAAATCATTAACTATCATCATTGAACACACAATGTGACCACGCAAAGAAATTTGGAGGTGAAAGGGAATTTTTTTGGAGTGTAATAACTCACACTGGATTGTACCATGGCCTTTCTCATCACTGAACACATGTGTGGAATAACTCAGTGTTTTTTGGGTTGGTATGGATTTTAATTTTGAATCGGGTTAAAAATAAAAATATGTTGAAAAGGAATGGTGTTTGTGTTGTAAAAATAATTAAATATATTCAATTTAATAATAAATATTTTTTAATAATTTATAATGGAAAATTTTACAAAAATCTAGAATATTCTTGATTGATGAAAACTTTGCCTTTGAAGATGGACAAAAAAGCCAATTTCTATGTCATTTGAGAATTCCTGGCGAAGTAAGCTAGCTCCTAAAACCCTAACCCCTATCTCTTTGTTGTCCATCCATGGCCTTGACCTTTGGCGGGGCTCGCCGCCTCCCCCCAGAGGTCCTTGCATTTCATTTGTTGGTTGCATCCATTATCAAATTGTCAAAGCCGCATCCATCCAGGTTTGTCAATAAATTGGATGAAATACCGAAGGTCCCAGTGCACCCCTCAAATTCACAAAATCTGGCCTTATGTTTGGTAGAGTAGGGTCGTATTGACCAATTCACTAGGATCTGGTCGTCTCCAAGGGCCATCACCCTATGGGATGAAAAAAATTGGAAGCTATCGATCAAAGGGAAACTCTCATGCGTTTTGTGGCAGAGGCTTCTTTGCTTTCCTGTGCGAGGAAAAAGAATATCGAGATCTAATTTTTCGTAATGGTTGTTACTTCATGGGCATTAGAGGTATGTATCTCAATTGATGGACTCTCGATTTCAATCCTGAAAATGATATTCCTTCAACTATCTCTATATGGGTGCACCTACCTTATTTGCCACTACATTGTTGGATCGAGGAAATGATCTGAAACATTGGTAACACCTTGGGCAAGTACATACATAGAGCTTAGCCCTGTGATGACATGTAGGCTTGTGCTCACATTTGTGTAGAAGTTGATCTTGAGAAGGGTCTTCTAGAGGCAATCCAACTCACTTTGAACCACTGGACCTATGTGCAACCAATAGATTATGAACAAATCTCTTTCAAATGTAAGGTATGTCATGAATATGGGCATTTTGCTAAAACAATCCCAAAAGCAACTCCTGAACAAGCCCCACCATAATCAAATGAGCATTGGAAGCTCCCTAAGAAAAAAAGACAAGCACCTAAACAAGCTACTCAACCACAGGTAGGGAAGAGTCAACCAATGGAAAACCAACATTAGCACCCAAACCCTAAACAATCAATCCCGCCCCCCTCTTTCTAATGAAAAATCAAGGGGAAACAATCCAGTAGCCAATATTAATAGATATGAAGCCCTCTCCAACAATGATGATGTTCCCTCCCCAAAAATCCATAATGAACCTGAGAAATAGGGTGATTATGCCGCCCCCCGAAGAAGAAGATCTCCTTGAGACCTACTCGTCTCTTGAAAGTGTCATCTCCTTTGAGAAAGAACCAAATGTTCCTCCTCCTCAGAATCCCATCCAAGAGACATATCTCCCAAGTATCCCAAAAGAAGTAGGACAACCTAAGGAATTTGAAGAAGAAACATACAAGGAATCAAGTTAGGGTGAACCCTCTAAGACAGTAGGTCAAAAATCTAATCACTGAAAGCAAGAAGTGGAAACCAACAAAGAGAAGGAGAGGGGAACTCAAGGAACCCTTGAAAAACATATAAAACGAGAACCAAGATCTTCATGGAATCATAGTGGCTCCATCCCTTCCAAGGGATGGATTCCTAACACTCACACTAAATGATGAAGATCATTTCCTAGAATTGTAGGGGCATGGGGAGCCCTAATAAATAGGGTTTTTTAAAGGATCTAATAAAGTCATAAAGGCCCCATGTGCTCCTAATCTAGGAAACAAAAATGAAGGACTATGATGTCCTTTGATAAAGTATCAACTTTTGGTGCACAAGCATTGGACAAACAATTAGTTCTAGAGGGGCCTCAGGGGGCCTCTACACTCTTTGGAACCTTCTAGTTAGAACACAGACATTCAACCCTTCATTGTTTTTTGGTTATCCTTACTCACCTTCCCATTGACAAATCTATCTCCTTGATCGATGTTTACATGCCAAACCATCCCCAAGAAAAGAATGTGTGCTGGACCTCTCTTCTTACCCTTCAGGATTCAAGAATTGAGTCAAACTACATTATAGCAAGGGATGTTAATACCACCTTGCTACCAAAAGAGAAGAAAGGGGGAAGTCTTGTTAGATATCCCTCTAGAGACCATATTGAAGACTTAATATCCTTATTGGACTTATTTGATATCAAGCCATCTAAGGGAAAATTCACCTAGTCCAACAAGAAGTCTAGGTCGGGTCATATTGTAACCAAGCTGGACAAGTTCCTTGTTAGCAACTCCTTTCTTGATGACTAATTTTCTCTCTCTTCCTCCATCCTGCCTTGGTGTCATTCAAATCATTATTCACTAGCCCTCCTATGGTGTGGTTTAGATCATTGTCTGATAGCCCTCCTTTTTTCTAACTCTGTTGATCTGGGTCCCACTCCCTTCTGGTTCAATCCTCTCTAGATTCGTGATCCCTCCTTCTTTGACCTAATATTGTGTGTTTGTAGCTACTGGATTTCAGGCTCCCTGGTATTCCTTTGGGAACAAAAGATAAAGAGCGCCAAGTTGGCCCTCAAAAAAATGGCAAAGACTTATTACACCTTCTCAGAGGAAAAAATCAACAACCCATTTAAACAATTGGAGGAGATCCAAAGAAAGATTGAACATGAATTGATTTCTGAAGGCATGCTAGCTGGAGAAAAAGGCATTTTCCTACGCTATTAGCAAGCCTTGTGAGAGGACGAGGATAAATGGAGATTCAAATCATGAAGCTTATGGCTTAGAGATAGAGATAAAAATACATTTTTTTCCATAGGCAAGCTAAATCTAGACTTTAGAAAAACAATGTTCAAGAGATAAGAACAATAAATGGTGAGGTTATCTCCACCTTCGCCCAAATTAAAGATGCAATTTTCCATCACTTCTAGGAACTGTATTCAAAACTAGGAGGGACTGATATAGAAGACAAAACCCAACTCTTGGAGCACATCCCAACTACCCTTAGCCTGGAGGAAAATGAATAATTAGATAGGGCCATCATAGAAGAAGATATATATGCAACAATACAACACATGGAACTAAACAAAGCCTTGGGGTTGGATGTGCTTTGCTACAAAAAGTGGGTTTTGTAGCAAAAAGGAAAATGTATCTATAATATTATCTTGGTTCAAGAAGCCATCCACTCAAGAAAGTCCTGAGGAGAGAAGGGAATGACTATTGAATTGGATAGGGCCAACACCTTTGATAGGGTAAGGCATAGCTTTCCGATTGATGTACTTCAAAAATTTGTCTTTAGTGAAAAATTTATTAATTGGCTTTCCGCCTACATCGGTTCCCCTTGGGTAGCTCCCTTGTCAACAATCATCTGACTTCCTTTCTTAAAGCCTCTAGAGGTCCGAGGCAGGGATGTTCCATGTCTCCAATTATATATATCCTTATCGTCAAGGCTCTGGGTTGGGCTCTTGATTATGAAAGGAGAGTGAAGAGAATTCCAGGCATCAGGATAGTTAGAGGGGATAAAAGGATAAACCATTCACAATTTGTTGATAATACTCTACTAATCAGTGGTGTGTCCATAGTTCTCACAACTAGGTTTAAAAACATAATGGATTTCTTCAACAGAGTTTTCATGGGTCTCATTAACAACACCAAAATCTAGCTCTAAGCTTGGAATATTAGCTCACAAATTACAACTGCAATCCCTAGGATTCTTGGCTTCCTATTCGAGGAAAATTGGCAATCCTTCATCCATTTGGGGATCCCTCTTGGCCTTTATTCCATCTCCTCCCTAGTCTAGTAGCATATTCTAGCAAAAATCAAATCCAAATTCACCCAATGGGGAGCTTAGTGGTTGAATCCAATGAGAAGGCTTGTCTTGATCAACTTGATATTGAGTGTTTTCCCCATTTTCCAATTCTATGCTCTTCTTTCCCATGATAAAATTAATCTCTCTCTCTCTCTCTCTCTCTCTCTCTCTCTCTCTCTCTCTCTCTCTCTCTCTCTTTGGAAATTAGGAGATTTCTTTGGAAAGGAGGGAAATACAACACAAAAATATTCCATTTGGTAAGTTGGAATACATTCTGAGCTCCCAAGTTGCATGGGGGATTGAGAATCAAGGACCCAGCTCTAATGAACATAGTTCTAGGATACAAATTACTATGGAGACTCATTTCTGGTAGCAGAGACTAGTGGAAAAATTTCTTCTACACAAATATATGATAGGGACTAGATTGAGATGCCTGGACAACCCCCCTGAATCTCAATCTAACTCGCAAATATGGCGCCTCCTTAAATCCTCCCTCTCAGTCTTCAAATTCGACTGACCTGGATTTCGGGGAATGGAAAAAAAATCAAGCTTGGGAAGGACAGTATCTTGGGGAACCCACCCTTGCTGGAAAATCATGATCTATTACTGTTGAAACACTAGTTGGAAAGGAAAGGGATTTTTTCCTTGTTTGTGATTTCATCTTGGTCCAGACCCTCCAGAAACTAGCTTAAATGAGATTTTGGGGAAATTCCTATACAACTCAATGGTCTCACCCAAGCTCTCTCCCTTTGGCTTCATGGATACGCCCCCAAACATTTATCTCTCAAGGACTCTCGGGGGTGGGGCCAACATAACTATATGGTTGAAAAAGGGTATGAAACACAACTCTTGAAACTAACTCTTCCTCCTAAGTCCAACACATGGAAACAAATATGGCACTTAGATGATGTCCCTAAAGTCAACATTTTATGTTGGATCTTAATGCATGGGAAGATCCTAATAGGGGAAAATCTTATAAAAATGGGCATTCAGGGCCCTTCCAGGTGTGTGTTTTTTTGTTCTTCTTTTGAATCTTCCTCTCACCTTTTTCTGAATTGTGAATTTTCCATGGTGATATGAAACGTGCCCCTTCAAAGAACTAGACATCGAGTAAGGTTGCCTTCTATAGTTGAGTGCCTCCTTATCCATTGACAAAATACCTACATGGGATCCTTCAACAATAAATGATCCGAATTATTTTTGGCACGAAATGAGAGCGGGGATATAATAAAGAAATGCACATAGATATATTAGATATCCAATAATATAACAAAAATATATCAAAGATGTAACCATAAACATGGAGATGCAACCATCGACACCCAAATCATAGAAGTTGTAGCACACAATAATCAACATACCAATATCCCAAGGTGCCTAACCAAAGTCAATGTTGTACTTACATATCAAAGCGTTCAAAGATCTATATGCCTTGGAGTCAATGACAAGGAAGATCTTGTTGTTAATCTTTCTAGAAGTAAATTGTGTGTAAGCTCATGAAATGTCCAATGTTTTAAGTGGACACTCCACCCGTCATCATGAACATGAAAAACTATGATAATGATAAAATGAGAGCTCGTGAAGAGAGTTAAAAAAAGAAAATTAGAAGCGAGTCATTGGAAATAAAAAATTTATGTACAAATAATCGTTGGAAAATAAGATTAAAAATATAATATTTTTAAACTAGGGGAGCACGATAGGATAATAAACAAATATAATATTTTTAAATTAAGGGAGCGTGATAGGATAATAAACAAATCCATTGAGATTAAAGTAATAATAAAGCATTGGGAGAAGCCTTTAATTCACTAGTGAGAAAATTAAAATATGATTTGAATTAAATATGAAATAAATTAAATTGACTTTAATGTGAAATGAGAGAATGAAATAAGATAGTTAAAACAATTACGAGGAAAAATATAATGGAATTATAAAGGCATTGGAAATGAAGATTAAAACAATTACGAGGAAAAATATAATGGAATTATAGAGGCATGGGGAGGGGGTCTTATGTTTAAGGGTTCAAATTTACTTGCAACTAAGATATTATGATCTGGGTTATAGACCAAAACTAGGTAAGCTTCTACAAAGACATGAGGATGAATACTTTTATCATACTAAGTTTTACATGTTTTTTATGAGTTTCATTGGCCATCGTAGCTTCACGATGGGTTTCATCTAGACGTGCCAAATTCAAGAGACATTCTTCCTTGACATAAGTGTTGGGCAAGTGTTATATGGCTAGTTTTAACAAAGGGATTTTGCATTCAATAGGAAATACTACCTTTACCCCATAGACAAGCTGAAATGGTGTAAAATTGGTGGTAGTTTTCACTGAGGTTCGATATGCCCATAATGATGAAAATGCCATAAGGTGCTAGTTTGTTTTGTGTTCCCCAACCATTCTTTGAATCATTGTCTTCAAAACATTATTGGTAGCTTCTACTTGAAAATTAGCTTGAGGATAATAAGACGTTGATTTCTCATGCCGAAAACCCAACATGGCAGCTAGTTTGATCATTATTTTATTACAAAAATGTGACCTGTGATCCATAACAATAGTTGCACCCCAAACCTAGCGATGTTGTGATTGAATACGAAAAATGTTGTTATGGTTTCATCGTTGGAATACTTAGACATAGCCTCGACCCACTTAGTGAAGTAGTCAACAACCACGTTGATGTAACCATGGCCATTAGCTGAGAAAGGATTACAAGTCATGAAATCATTCCCCACTTTGCAAAGGGTCCAATAGCAACCACATGGTGAAGTGGAGTAGGATGTGAACACATTTTCTAAGTAAATACTTAACAAGGGTGACACTTATGAACCGTAGTGATACAATTTTTAAAGATTGTAAGCCAAAAGTATATTGTACACACTATCTTCTAGGTAGTGGCAAGACCAAAAATATGACCACCACATGCTTCGGCATGGCAATAATTTAGAACATACTCAACTTCTTCATAAAAGAGACAACAACATAATACCATATCTACTAAAGAAGAGACAACAACATAATACCATATCTACCCCGCATTGATAAAGTGTTTTTCAATGCATCAATATTATTCAAGGCTTCGAACATCATATTCCCTAATCAACACTAATCTTATCTAATCAACAATAATCTTATAAAAAGATTGTTCATTCTATTTTTTCTTCCTCATGCCTTGAGTTTATACCTCTGGATCTTGACAGCCTCGTCTTTGATGAAAGGGACATACTTCAGTAGTTCCAGAAAACTTCGTTCATACTCATCAATGGTCGTACTGCCCAACTTGAGTTCGAAGAACTCCTTCATCTTTCTGTCGTAGTATCTTTTAGTCAGGTATTTCTTCTCGAAATACCTCTTAAATTCCTTCCAAGTGACCTCTTTCTCTCTGATGTGCTGCACCTGCACAAACTGATCCAACCACATGGATGCTTTTCCTTTCAGTTGGTACATTGCAATTCTTCCTTCTGCATGGGCAGAATAATTCTGCAATTGCAAGTATTTCTTCATGCCAAGCAACCATGTCTCGGCATCCTCCTCCTTCTTATGTTCTCCATCGAATGTTGGAGGCTTAATCTTGTTCATCTCTCCTTTCAATTCCTCCCTTCCAGATTTTCGTTGTTTTCTGGTAGGGGACGGGCTTGAACTACTGTGTGTCTCCTTGCCAGAATGCTTCGGGGAGAGACAGTAATGTCTGTTACCACTCCTCGATCTCCTTCTCCCCTCGGGGGTTTTGACACTTCTTGATTTGCTTGTGTCACTCCCCTTTTCCAATTTCTTTTCTATTCTTTCTAGGCTCTTCAACATTTTTAAATTGAATTCACCCTGCCGATCCTGGATTTTCATGAGCTTTCAGCTATCAGCTAGGCGAGCCTGGGCATCTTTCTGCAATCTTTCGATGAGTTGCATCATATGTTCTTCCTTATCCATCTCTTTTTCGTGCCCATTAGAGTTCGATCCTTCGACTCCTAGGTTAACATCTTTTCCTTCCCGTTCATCTTCCATTTTAGGGGTAGTCTGCACTCTTCCCCACTCCATACTTGGCGTTGATTAACTGGAGTTCTGGCCTTCGTTGAACTCTGCACACACACTCTTGAGTTTATTCAAGGCTTCGAACATCATATTCCCTAATCAACACTAATCTTATCTAATCAACACTAATCTTATAAAAAGATTGTTCATTCTATTTTTTCTTCCTCATGCCTTGAGGACAAACTCGAGTCACTTCAAGTATAATGGAGAAAGGGAACCAACTTGTGGTCGCCAAGTATGTAATAGAGAGAAGGAATTAAATATAAAATCTATTGAATGAATTTAGCTAGAAGGAATTCACACATAAAATCTATAGCTAGAAGGAATTCACACATAAAAACTCGTGCATTAACACTTTGGGTCATTGTAGATTAAACTAAATCTTGTGCAATAACACTTTTAGCAAAAATCAAATTAAAAGGGTATGTAGTGTTAGAATAACAACGGAGTATGTAAAATCTAGAATGATATGTATTTGCAAAGTAAAATTGACAATATATACTTGTAAAGTAAAATTGACAATTATAATATTTTTTTATTATTTATAATGAAAAACTTTACAAAAATATAGAATATTTTTTATTGATGAAAACTTTGCCTTTGAAGATGGACAAACAAGTTAATTTATATGTCATTCGAGAACTCCCAGCGAAATAAGCTAGCTCCTAAAACCCTAACCCCTACGTCTTTGTTGTCCATCCATGGCCTTGACCTTTGGCGGGGCTCGTCGCCTCCCCCCAGATGTCCTTACATTTCATTCGTTGGTTGCATCCATTATCAAATTGGCAAAGCCGCATCCATCTAGGTTTGTCAAGAAATTGGATGAAATACCGAAGGTCCAAGTGCACCCCTCGAATTCACAGAACCTGGCCTTACGTCTGGCAGAGTAGGGTCATATCGGCCAGTTCACTAGGATCTAGCCGTCTCCAAGGGCCATAGCCCTGTGGGTTGAAAAATTTTGGAAGCTATCAATCAAAGGGAAACTCTCATGTGTTTTGTGGCAGAGGCTTCTTTGCTTTCCCGTGCAAGGAAAAAAATATAAAGATCTGATTTTTCGTAGTGGTTGTTACTTCATGGGCATTAGAGGTATGTATCTCAACTGATGGACTATTGATTTCAATCCTGAAAATTGATATTCCTTCAACTATCTTTATATGGGTGCACTTGCCTTATTTTCCACTACATTCTTGGAATGAGGAAACAGTCTGAAACATTGGTAACACCTTGGGAAAGTACATACATAGAGCTTAGCCTTGTGATGACATGTAGGCATGTGCTCACATTTGTGTATAAGTTGATCTTGAGAAGGGTCTTCTAGAGGCAATCCAACTCACTTTGAACCACTTGACCTATGTGGAACCGGTAGATTATGAACAAATCTCTTTCAAATGTAAGGTATGTCATGAATATGGGCATTTTGCTAAAAAATTCCCAAAAATAACTCTTGAACAAGCCCCACCAAAATCAAATGAGCATTGGAAGCTCCTTAAGAAAAAAATACAAGCACCTAAACAAGGTACTCAACCACAGGTAGGGAAGAGTCAACCAATGAAAAACCAACATTAGCACCCAAACCCTGAACAATAAATCCCCCCCCTTTCTAATATCAAATCAAGGGGCAACGATCCAGTAGCCAACATTAATAGATATGAAGCCCTCTCCAAAAATGATGAGGTTCCCTCCCCATAAATCCATAATGAACTTGAGAAAGAGGGTGATTATGCTGCCCCTCGAAGAAGAAGATCTCCTTGAGACCTACCCATCTCTTGAAAGTGTCATCTCCTCTTAGAAAGAACCAAATGTTCCTCCTCCTCAGAACCCTATCCAAGAGACAGATCTCCCAAGTATCCCAAAAGAAGTAGGACAATCTGAGGAATTTAAAGAAGAGACATACAAGGAATGAAGTTAGGGTGAACCCTCTAAGACAGTAGGTCAAAAATCTAATCACCACAAGCAATAAGTGGAAACGAACAAAGATAAGGAGAGGGGAACTCAAGGAACCCTTGACAGACATATCGAACGAGAACCAAGAGGTCCATGGAATCAGAGTGGCTCCATCCCTTCCAAGGGAGGGATTCCTAACACTCAGACTAAATGATGAAGATCATTTCCTAGAATTGTAGAGGCATGGGGAGCCCTAATAAATAGGGTTTATTAAAGGATCTAATAAAGTCGGAAAGGCCCCATGTGCTTGTAATCTAGGAAACAAAAATGAAGGACTATGATGTTCTTTGATAAAGTATCAACTTCTCGCGCACACACATTGGATAAGAAGTTAGTTCTAGAGTGGCCTCAAGGGGCCTCTACTCTCTTTGGAATCTTCTAGTTAGAACACAAACATTCAACCCTTCATTGGTTTTTGGTTATCCTTAATCACCTCGCCACTGAAAAATCTGTCTCCTTGATAAATGTTTACATGCCAAACCATCCCCAAGAAAATACTTTTTGTTGGATTTCTCTTCTTACCTTTCATGATTCAAGAATTGAGTCAAACTACATTATAGTGAGGGATGTTACTACCACCTTGCTACCGAAAGAGAAGAAAGGGGGAAGTCTTGTTAGATATCCCTCTAGAGACCATATTGAAGACTTAATATCCTTATTGGACTTATTTGATATCAAGCCATCAAATTCACATAGTCCAACAAGAAGTCTGGGTCGGATCATATTGTGACCAAGCTAGACAGGTTCCTTGTCAACGACTCCTTTCTTGATGACTCATTTTCTCTCTCTTCCTCCATCTTGCCTTGGTGTCATTCAAATCATCGTTCGCTAGCCCTCCTATGGTGTGGTTTAGATCATTGTCCGATAGCCCTCCTTCTTTCCGACTCTGTTGATCTGGGTCCCACTCCCTTCTGGTTCAATCATCTCTAGATTCATGATCCCTCCTTCTTTGACCTAATCTTGTGTGCTTGTAGCTACTAGATTTCAGGATCCCTGGTATTCCTTTGGGAACAAAAGCTAAAGAGTGCCAAGTTGGCCCTCAAAAAATTGGCAAAGACTTATTACACCTTCCCGGAGAAAACAATCAACAACCCATTTAAACAATTGGAGGAGATCCAAAGAAAGATTGAACATGAATTGATTTCTGAAGGCATGTTAGCTGGAGTAAAAGGTATTTTCCTACGCTATTAGCAAGCCTTGTGAGAGGAAGAGAATAAACGGAGATTCAAATCATGAAGCTTATGGCTCAGAGATAGAGATAAAAATACAATTTTTTTTCATAGGCAAGCTAAATCTAGACTTTAGAAAAACAATGTTCAAGAGATAACAACAATAAATGGTGAGTTTATCTCCACCTTCGCCCAAATTAAAGATGCAACTTTCCATCACTTCTAGGAATTGTATTTAGAACTACGAGGGACTGATCCAGAAGACAAAACCCAACTCTTGGAGCACATCCCAACTTCCCTTAGCCTGGAGGAAAATGAATAATTAGATAGGGCCATCACAGAAGAAGAAATATATGTAGCAATACAACACATGGAACTAGACAAAGCCTTGGGGCCGAATGTTCTTTGCTACAAAAAGTGGGTTTTGTAGAAAAAAAGAAAATGTAGATAATATTATCTTGGTTCAAGAAGCCATCCACTCAAGCAAGTCCCGAGGAGAGAAGGGAATGGCTATTGAATTGGATAGGGCCAACACCTTTGATAGGGTAAGGCATAACTTTCTGATTGATGTACTTCAAAAATTTGTCTTTAGTGAAAAAATTATTAATTGGCTTTCTGCCTACATCAGTTCCCCTTGGATAGCTCCCTTGTCAACAATCATCTGGCTTCCTTTCTTAAAGCCTCTAGAGGTCCGAGGCAGGGATATCCCATGTCTCCAATTCTATATATCCTTATCATCAAGGCTCTGGGTTGGGCTCTTGATTATGAAAAGAGAGTGAAGAGAAGTCCAGGCATCAGGATAGTTAGAGGGGCTAAAAGGATAAACCATTCACAATTTGTTGATGATACTCTACTAATCAATGGTGCGTCCATAGTTCTCACTACTAGGTTTAAAAACACAATGGATCTCTTCAATAGAGTTTTCATGGGTCTCATTAACAACACAAAAATCAAGCTCTAAGCATGGAATATTAGCTCACGAATTACAACTGCCATCGCCAGGATTCTTGGCTTCCTATTCGAGGAAAATTGGCAGTCCTTCATCTATTTGGGGATCCCTCTTGGCCTCTATTCCATCTCCTCCCTAGTCTAGTAGCATATTCTAGCAAAAATCAAATCCAAATTCACCAAATGGGGAGCTCAGTGGTTGAATCCAATGAGAAGTCTTGTCTCGATCAACTCGATATTGAGTGCTTTCCCCATTTTCCAATTCTATGCTCTTCTTTCCCATGCCAAAATTAATCTCTCTCTCTTTGGAAATTAGGACATTTCTTTGGAAAGGAGGGAAATCCAACACCAAAATATTCCATTTGGTAAACTTGAATACATTATGAGCTCCCCAGTCGCATGGGGGATTGAGAATCAAGGACCCAACTCTCATGAACATAGTTATAGGATCCAAATTATTATGGAGACTCATTTCTGGTAACAGAGACTAGTGGAAAAAATTTCTTCTACACAAATATTTGATAGGGCTAGATTGAGATGCCACCCCCTGAATCTCAATCTAACTCGCAAATATGACGCCTCCTTAAATCCTCCTTCTCACTCTTCAAAATTGATTGACCTGGATTTCGGCGAATGAAAAAAAAATCAATCTTGGGATGTACAGTATCATGGGGAACCCACCCTTTTTTTATTCCTCATGCTTTGAGGACAAACTTGAGTCACTTCAAGTATAATGCAGAGAAGGAACCAACTTGAGGTCGCCTAGTACGTAATAGATAGAGGGAATTAAATATAAAATCTACACATAAAAACTCGTGCATTAAAATGGACACATAAAAACTCGTGCATTAACACTTTGGGTCATTGTAGATTAAACCAAATATTGTGCAATAACATTTTTATAGCAAAAATCAAATTAAAAGAGTTTGTAGTGCTAGATTAACAACGGAGTGAGTATGTATAGGTCTGTTGTAGGAATAACTCCGCATATTTAAACAGCGTCAACAGCAGGATTCGAACCTGCGCAGGCAAAGCCCAATAGATTTCGAGTCTATCTCCTTAACCACTCGGACATGTTGACATGTTTTATAAACATAATTTAAACTCATTCTAGAAATTTAAACATAATTATGTTTTATAAACATAATTTAAACTCATTCTAGAAATTTAGTTTCATTGAAATCCGAGAAATAAATAAATAAATCAAAAGGATGGTTCCAAGTTGTTTGTAATTGAATTAATCTAAAAATTAAAAAAAATAATTAAAGTTATTGTGTAATTGATTAAGTCTAAATGTTTTGAAAATTAACAAAAAGTTATTATATTTAATTAAATTAATCTAAAATTTTAGAAAATTACTCGAACTTCGATAACTTCTTATTTCATCGAATTTTGTTAAATTGTTACTCACATTCCTCATCGGTGTTTGATAAATTATATTTACGCCAAAAGACGTACACCTATTGACAATGGGCACAATTAATCACCTTTTAACCTAAAATTCTAATTTTATCGCTAACAATTGAAGATGCTCGCATATTCTTAGTCGTACTCTCTAATCAATGGATGAAATTTAATGCTCATAACTTCCTTTCATTTCTGAATACTTCCGTTACCTTGTTTACTTTTTCACATTTACTTAATATGATTAAGAAATTACTTCTCTAACCATTGATTGACAGGTTAACTGATTAAAAAAAATTAATATGTATAAAACTTTGCATTGCCACGTTCCTTGAGATTAAGCGTTTGTAGTTGGACGCAGTGGTAGCTGGATGCAGTGGAAGCTGGGCGTCGTTTCAACTAGCACGACGGTGTTTCAGTGGCCGATACCTTTCGGCGTTCTCCAGCCGCGAGTCGACTGTGCTAGTCTAAATACAGTTTTAAGCCCTTTTTCATGGTTCCCATTAATATGTTGTGTTTTCGAATGGGTGTTTGAGAAATGATATCCAAAACTCATTTTTCATGGTTCCATTTAATATGCCTAAACTTTGGGAGCAAGGTGAAATTTTGAATGGAAAAATGATCACGACAAAGCTATGGTGTTGTTTAAACATTTGATTTTTTTAATTTTTTATCGGATTCAATGAAACAAATTTTGGTGAGATCATTATTTTTTGTTGTTTAAATTGTATTTTTAAATGCATAAATAAATTTAGCACTTAGAAAAATCCCTAGGACACTCGAATTATACAAATTCAATTACTCAAATCTGAAGTTCCAATAATTTTAGATTCGCATTTCAGTAAAAATTGATAAAAAAATATGACAATACGACTATAAAAACTCAAAAAAAAAAATAGAACATTTAAACTACACGTAAAGCCACTAACAACCAATTTTTCGCTAAAAGTATAACATAATAATTATTAAAAAGTTCGTTGTGAATATCTTATATCTCATCGGTCTACCACAACATCATAAACAAATCATTAACTATCATCATTGAACACGCAATGTGATCACGCAAAGAAATTTGGATGTGAAAGGGATTTTTTTTGGAGTTTAATAACTCACACTCGAATGTACCATGGCCTTTCTCATCGCTGAACACATGTGTGGGATAACTCAGTGATTTTTGGGTTGGTATGGATTTTAATTTTGAATCGGGTTAAAAATAAAAATATATTGAAAAGGAATGGTGTTTGTGTTGTAAAAATAATTAAATATATTTAATTTAATAATAAATATTTTTATTATAATAAAAAATTCTATTTATAATGAAAAACTTTACAAAAATCTAGAGTATTCTTGATTGATGAAAACTTTTCCTTTGAAGATGGACAAACAAGCCAATTTCTACGTTATTCGAGAATTCCCAGCGAAGTAAGCTAGCTCCTAAAACCCTAACCCCAATCTCTTTCTTGTCCATCCATGGCCTTGACCTTTGGCGGGGCTTGTCGCCTCCCCCCATATGTCCTTGCATTTTGTTCGTTGGTCACATCCATTATCAAATTGGCAAAGTCATCTCCATCCGGGTTTGTCAAGAAATTGGATGAAATACAAAAGGTCCTAGTGCACCCCTCGAATTCACAAAATCTGGCCTTACGTCTGGCAGAGTAGGGTCATATCGGCAAATTCACTAGGATCTTGTCATCTCCAAGGGCCATGGCCCTGTGGGTTGAAAAAAATTGGAATCTATCGATTAAAGGGAAACTCTCATGCGTTTTGTGGCGGAGGCTTCTTTGCTTTCCTGTGCGAGGAAAAACAATATCGAGATCTGATTTTTGGTAGTGGTTGTTACTTCATGGGAATTAGAGGCATGTATCTCAACTGATGGACTCCCGATTTCAATCTTGAAAATGATATTCCTTCGGCTATCTCTATATGGGTGCACCTGCCTTATTTTCCACTACATTGTTGGAATGAGGAAACAGTCTGAAACATTGGTAACACCTTGGGCTAGTACATACATAGAGCTTAGCCCTATGATGACATGTAGGCATGTGCTCACATTTGTGTAGAAGTTGATCTTGAGAAGGGTCTTCTGGAGGCAATCCAACTCACTTTGAACCACTGGACCTATGTGCAACCAATAGATTATGAACAAATCTCTTTCAAATGTAATGTCTGTCATGAATATGGGCATTTTGCTAAAAATTTCCCAAAATCAACTCCTGAACAAGCCCCACCATAATCAAATGAGCATTGGAAGCTCCCTAAGAAAAAAATACAAGCACCTAAACAAGGTACTCAACCACAGGTAGGGAAGATTCAACCAATGAAAAAACAATATTAGCACCCAAACCCTGAACAATCAATCCCCTTCCCCCCCTCCCCTTTCTAATGTCAAATCAAGTGACAATGATCCAGTAGCCATCATTAATAGATATGAATCCCTCTCCAACAATGATGAGGTTCCCTCCCCAAAAATCCATAATGAACCTAAGAAAGAGGGTGATTATGCCACCCCCCAAAGAAGAAGATCTCCTTGAGACCTACTTGTCTCTTGAAAGTGTCATCTCCTCTTAGAAAGAACCAAATGTTCCTCCTCCTCAGAACCCCATCCAAGAGACAAATCTCCCAAGTATCCCAAAAGAAGTAGGACAACCTGAGGAATTTGAAGAAGAAACATACAAGGAATCAAGTTAGGGTGAACCCTCTAAGAGAGTAGGTCGAAAATCTAATCACCATAAGCAAGAAGTGGAAACCAACAAAGAGAAGGAGAGGGGAACTCAAGGAACCCTTGACAGACATATCAAATGAGAACCAAGAGCTCCATGGAATTAGAGTGGCTCCATCCCTTCCAAGGGAGGGATTCCTAACATTCACACTAAATGATGAAGATCATTTCCTAGAATTGTAGGGGCATGGGGAGCCCTAATAAATAGGGTTTATTAAAGGATCTATAAAGTCATAAAGGCCCCATGTACTCCTAATCCAAGAAACAAAAATGAAGGACTATGATGTCCTTTGATAAAGTATCAACCTCTGGCACACAAGAATTGGACAAGCAGTTAGTTCTAGAGGGGCCTTAGGGGGCCTCTACACTCTTTGGAATCTTCTAGTTAGAACACAGTCATTCAACCCTTCATTGGTTTTTGGTTATCCTTACTCACCTCCCCACTGACGAATCTATCTCCTTGATCAATGTTTACATGCCAAACCATCCCCAAGAAAAGACTACTTTTTGGACCTTGTAATATACCAGATATAAAATGTATGCAGAACAGAAATAAAATGCTAGTAATGGCAGAATAATAGCAATATAACCAGAACATTCACCACAATAAAACTGAAATGATATAAGAATAACAACAGAATTAGCACTTGAATATGAAAGCAATGTTCACGGGCCTCTTCGAGGGGGCAACCTCCAGTTGAGCAGAGCTCTATTACAATAATATCCAAGCTAGGGTTCTCATACCCTCGAGTCCTATTTATACTAAAAAGAAGCATCTAGAGGAAGATCCTTCTAGAAGTGAAATCTTCTATTAGATCTTCTTACATCCACCTTATTCTATTTTATTGAAAGGCCTTATTAATATTGACCTTTATTACATCCGAATATATTGTTCTACCTATGTGCGGGTTAGGACCCTAA
>JZKD02S0516099.1:0-16779 GCA_000966675.3 Picea glauca
CTTTCCTTGTGTAAATTCATGTTTTTTTCTTCTATTTCATTGATTTTTTCTTGTATCATTGTAAACTAATATATATTGCCTACACCTTGGGAGAGTAATCCCCAAAATCGTTGGGCTAGGCTAGTGTGCTCTTGCAAGTTATTTTTTATTTAGTTGTTGGCCCCTCTTGTCCACAAGGCAAGGTAGTGTGGCCTTTTCATAGTAATAATTTTGTTTATTTGTTTAACAACCCTCTTTGGCCAACAATGGTAGGCTTGCCTCCACCTTGGCCATTGTAAGTGGTTTATTCTTTTGCTTTCTAAGTTTTGTTTAAAATTAATGTGCCTACACCTTGGGAGAGCAATCCCCAAAATCGTGAGGCTTAAAGGAAAACTTTCATATTGATAATCTCTATGTTAAATGGTTTAAATCTTCTAGAGTAGTCATCACATATAGTATTACATCTCTTACACATGCTTTTGATGGTAAATGGTTTAATGGTTTAATATCTATCTTAAGTGCCATAACTCATCATTTTCATAAGTCATTATGCTATTTACATTTTCAAGTATATGTGATCTAGTCATGGTTTAGGATCTTACTCATTGCTTTGTTAAGTTTTTTCTTTTTCAAGCACATCTATCATTTCAATGGTTAACATATGTGTGGATGAGTAATCTAAGATCTTAAAGTTTATTTCTCATTACCATAAGGCAAGTTGTTCTTGCCCTTTTCCTTTTGCAAGTTGGATATCTAAATGATGGATGGGATGCTATGGTGAATGTCTATGTTTTATGAGTTTTTCATTCATAATATCTTAACTTCATGGGCTAAACATTCACATTCATAGCTTTACATTTTCAAGCATTTTTCTGTTATAAGTGGCAAGTTGTTATTGCCTTAACTCCACATTTTGCTTTCAAGTTCACATATGGAATGGTGATGAATGAATGATATATGTCTTGCAGCTTTCCATTCATGTTTTGATGTGTTTATGGTTATCAATTTTACATCTTGCAAGCACACTTTTTCCATCAATTTCAGTTTCGGTTTTGGGTAAAAAACGTCAATTTTGGGCATCTAAAACACTCTTAAAACTTAACAAACACACCTAAAGACCCACCCGAGGGTCATAATAACATTCTAGACAACTTAGGTAGCTTTATTCAGCCATCTCCACCATCTAAAACGGGTTTGAAGAAAACAACGGAAGGAAGTGGCGGGGGACCGTCCCGTGATCCTTAAGGGGATCCTTTCCGGGAAGTACCCTTACTGTCAGGGCTGACCTGGGAAGCTAGGGTGGGCCTCGTTGCCTTACTATCTTGAGCCCCCGGCAGTCATTTGGCCAAGGGAGAAAGAAGCTTAAAGCCCCAACATAGTTTAGGGGGAGGGACATAAAATTAACTTAACTTTTAAGAAACTCCTTAACCATTTAGTTGCATAGATCATCTTTGTGTGTTGGGGGGACTTAGATGTATGTGTAGGAACACACATTGTTAATAATTACATGCTTATAATCATTGTTGCAACTTCATGGTTATGTCTTTAATGTTTCAAGTTTTTATGAGCATATGAGTTAAACATTGTATATCCTTTGGTTCATTTGCTTTTGTGGTGTGATTCAAGAAGGGGTTGAGTATCCCACTTGAGGAAGCATCACCTTCTTGAGTCTTGAGTGCTTTAGTGGTTGCCAGTGAAAGCGGTCCAATAGAGTAAGTGTTATTGGGGCATGCTTGGCTTATGTGATTGTTAATGAATTGAATATCTTCTATCTTTCACATTTTAAGTATCTTTTCTATCTTGTCTATTTGTATATTGTGTAATCATTTGTAACACCTATAATTCTTTTGTAAGTAATTGTAATCTTGGGTTTGTGGGGTAGTTGCAATCTATTTTACTTGTAAACTTTTTTGTAATTGAACCACCCTCAAACTTAGTTGACCCCATTACCCAACCTTAGCCACTAGTCATAGTTGACTTAGGGAAAGGGTTTATTGTCATATAGGATAACTTGCACTTTGCATTTGTTGCCTTAGCATCTTAGGCTAGTTTTCCCCCCTTAGCCTTTAACAAATTAAAAACAACTCCTAGAACAACAAACGTTAAATCCAATCTAGTAACTAGGGTCTACCCCCCTTGGCTTCCCTAGGAGTAAGCCTAGAAGGAAGAGGTTCTAGTCAAGGTGATAGTGTGGACTGTGAACCTAGGCATTGTGCCTCCAAGGACACACTAAGTGAGCCGAACTTAGCTCACGTTAGCAAGTGTGTATTAGGACGGCAACAGTGTGAACTCACCATTCTTGGAGAAAGAGTGTCCCACGTGGTGGATAAAGAGAGGAGAATCTTCCGAAGGATCACGCTTAACGGTTTTAGGCGAGAGAGTCTCAAATTCCTCCCTCTCGTCCTGAGGAGGCTCTGTTTCTAAAGGAAGTTCTTGAAAAGGGGTATTGTTTTCATGGGAAAGGCTCCATTTCCTTTCGAGGGGAGCGAGTTCGACTTGGAGGACTTCTGGGGGCTTAGGTTTCGAGACAAGCTTATTACTAGGGTCCAAGAGGTCATCATCTCGTGAGAGGTCAATCTGACAAATGTAGTCTTCGAATTCAAGATTTCTCTCGATCTGAAAGGCTAAGTCTTGTGCTTCCTCTAAAGTTGCAGGTGACCGGTCTTTGAGGGTGAACTGTAAGATTCCTTCTAAGGAGTGTAGGTAATGTTCGAGGATAGCTTGTTCTGAGCTTATCTTTGATCAAACCTTTTTTAGGAGAAGGTTGAACCTATCACTGAAATCCCTAACACTCTCACAGGACCCTTTGTAAATGCTAAGGTATTGGGAATAAGAATCTTGTGTATGTTCACTATTGCACCATCTTATTCTAAAGACCTTTTATAGCTCTTCAGAGTTTTTTATGCTTCCTTTTGGGAAGGCATCAATCCAAACTTTAGCATCCACTACAAGAGAGCTTGCAAAAAGTCTCATAAAGACATCAGGGTGTTCCTGACTAGTCAAATGAAATTCAAAGCTATCACAGAACCGGGCCCAATGTGAGTTACCAGGAACTACTTTTCCTGAGAAAAGTGGTAACCAGGAACTTGCACCCTTGGGTAAGTCGTGTAACCCACCTTGGATGTTACTCAGGTTGAAAAAACTGAAAATCTCTAGGTGAGACCACTTGTGTGGATTAAGTGGGGGTACAGGGTTCATCAGAGTGACAGTCGCCACAGTAGAGGGGTTTGAGTACTGTCACCCGCTACGGATCATCATCGGTGGAGTCGCCAGATAATTTGTTTGAAATTATCAAAGAAAAGGGAAAACACCCTAGTGGAGTCGCCAGGTAAGCTTGTAAGATAAGGCTCTTGAGGGAAGGCTTACCGAAAAGATTTGTCGTTTGAGGGGAATTGACTCAGTGTTCCCCGGCAACGGCGCCAAAATGTTATCGCACAGTTTGTATTTAAAGTAATAGGTCAGAAGATAAAGGAATAAACTGGCATAACAGGAACCAATCCCACCCAATGTCACCTCAATGGGATGGTTCTTTCTATTCTAGGTGGTAAGGCCCAAGGGAGACATCCCTGGTGACCTGGAGCTTTGAGAAGGTGAAGGATAACAAGGCAAAAGTGTAAATCCCCCCTCACAAGTCACCACCGAGCAGAAGATCCGGCTAAACAGCCAATAACAAGAAGTAACCAAAGAAGAAGAAAAGCACCTATCCGGGACAAAGCAACAAGAAACTTATACGTGCAAATCTCGGTTAGTACTTCATATATCAAAGATCATCTGCTAATTCAACATATAAGCAATTATANATCATATCTACAGGTATCTCTTCAGATCTATTAAGCAGCACAAGCAAAAGGTCTCTAGTCGTCCTCTCTCTCTTGTGATTTTGTACTGTAGCACCCCATTGAGGGTTTTGTATACTTGCAAGCTTATTCATTAATAAAGAAGAAGATCTTTTGCTGGGGTTTTCTCCCATATTCGGTTTCCCCAGGGTAAATCTCTGTGTGCATTTGTGATCTTGATATTTACACTACTCTCTTATTTCAGTTTTCAGTACATTGTGATTTAAAGATTGTGAAGTGTTGATCTACAATATTCAAGTGCAGATCTACAGCGTCCAAGTGCAGATCTACAATATACAAATGCAGATCTACAGTATACAGTTCAGATCTTTTGTATTCAGATCATATCTACAGGTATCTCTTCAGATCTATTAAGCAGCACAAGCAAAAGGTCTCTAGTCGTCCTCTCTCTCTTGTGATTTTGTATTGTAGCACCCCATTGAGGGTTTTGTATACCTGCAAGCTTATTCATTAATAAAGAAGAAGATCTTTTGCTGGGGTTTTCTCCCATATTCAGTTTCCCCGGGGTAAATCTCTGTGTGCATTTGTGATCTTGATATTTACACTACTCTCTTATTTCAGTTTTCAGTACATTGTGATTTAAAGATTGTGAAGTGTTGAAAAATAAGTTAAAAAATTATGTTTATTTGAAATCAAGCTCAAAATTTAACAGGGAGGAGATCCCGAAGTTGGACTCACCCTTCCCTTGCATACATGGCGCATTTTAGAGGACGGGCGTCAATCCCAAGAGGGATCACTCGCCCTCTCCTCCTACCTCTTCACACACGGCGAGTTCTCACTTCATACACCTCTCTCATGTGAGGCGAGTCACTCCCTCACTTGGAGAAGTGTCAAACTCGTTTCACACTACGCTTGCCACTAGCCCTCATCAAGAAGTGCGCCCTCTCCACTTGTCATACGATTTAGATTTGGGATCGTCACCCAAAATGCTATTTAAGCAAGGCTCCTCCTCCATTCTTTGGTGAATGGGAGTTTTAACTTTGGTCTTGGCTTGATGTACTATTGATGTAATATTTTCATTGCTATTGGAATAAAGAAGACTTTGGAGGTAATATGATGGCTTGGATAGCATGTGGGTAATTGTCATATGCTAATGCTTATGAGGTGATATTGTTTTATTTCATTTGTTTATGCAAATTTGTTGAGGTTGGCCTTTGTAGGAGTACTATTACTCATTAAGGATAGGATTATTAATCTTGTTTGATTTCTTAATCCTATCGATTATCTATTTTATAGATTTAAATGTGCATTTTATGTTTTGCTTAACTAATGTACCATTGAGTCTCTTTTGTAGGTAACACCAAGACCTAACAAGTTTCTTGCAAGTGTTGTGAAGCTTTTGGAATCTCACTTTGGAGGATTGGGTGAGTTTGCTTACTTCTACCTTCTCTCCAAAACCTTGAAGACAAATCCATCCTCTTTTCACCAAGGAGACCCCATCGCCCAAGAAGTTCCAAGCTCAAGCTTAAACTTTCTCTCTTTCACAAAATTTCATTTTCTTACTGTTATCGCACAAACTGTACTTGCCTAAAGCCCAAAGCAAGTGGATGCAAAATTGGCATAACAGGGAGTGACCTATCACTGTCACCTTAATAGGAAACCCATTTCTATTTAGGAGTATGTCATAGTACCCCAAGGGAGACGTCCCTAGTGACCTGAGGGTTTGAAAAGGCTAAGGTAAAAGATATAAGAAAATCTCACCCCTCTCATAGGTTACTCAAGTCAGAGGTTCTTTGTGTCTTATAGAGATGAAGCAAAGGGTAAATAAGGTGTACCTGCCCAGAACAAGATAACAAATGGAAAAGAGTGCAATTTCCAAGTACCATATGATGTTAGTGCTTCATAAGACCATAAACCTCTGAGAAATAAGTAAGCTGATATAAAACTGCAGCAAGGTAATTATCTATAACAGCAAAAAATATTTTGTAACAGCCACAACAATTATGCCTTAAGAATGCTTGAAAATGACAAGAAAATATAGCTCTAAGTTGACAGAAGGATAACAACTTATCAGAAGCAAAATTGGCAATGTCTAATCAGCTTTTAATGTTACTTTTGAGATGAATTTGTTACTCTTGCACACATATCACATAGTGACTTGCACTCACAATAGACACTCCACCTAAAAAACTCTTAACAAAATTTACAAGAACACTTGCAATACTATTCTTCAACAGCAACATCTTACTATTGGCACTGGTCTCATTACATTTACATTTCAAGCCTTTTACTTCAAGCACTCACTTTTCAAGTATTTACATTTCAAGCATTTCCTTTATCTTGATGTAATGTATTGATGAATGTATCTCATTTGCTTTTATATCATTGAATGTATCTTGTGATAGTAAATGAATCATATATGTTGCTAGATTAGATTGTTATATTTTTCTCGTTTGCAATAAACTCCTAGATTTCATTTCTTGTACTTAGATTAGTTCAAGCCTTAGATTATTTTCTTTAGGGACTACCCCCCTTGGCTTCTCTAGGAGTTGGCCTAGACATAAGAGTTGAGGATCAGGTAACAACACCTTGACTCGAGACTTGCCCCCAAGGACACACCCAGTGGATTGAAGATGTCTTCCACGTTACCCGAGGTGTGTATAAGACGGCAACAATCACCGTTTCTTTTTCAGAGGAGAGGAGATTGAGTTCACCAACACATATACTTATCTGGGGGTAGTGTTCACAGGACCTTGCTTTAGCCTATGGCATGCACTTTATCCCTTAGTTAGCAAGGGCTATGGGTCCTTGACCCTTCTTGAGAGACTGTTTCCGAAACCATTTTCATGACATATCATCCAAGATGTCGCTCTTGCACCACTGATTGGTATCTTGAACAATTGAAGTACTCCCTAAACTCCATTGGATTTTTTACTACTATTTCATGTTCTCATTCGCCAATTTTGAAGTGTTAAACAATAGAACATGGAGGAGACAAAGTCACCTTCCCTACATTGTTTTTATTCTCTTTTGTCTCGACTTGACCCATTATTGCCAAACAAAATTGTGTAACCAATTTAATTTCCCACAAAAAATTTATATATTCTAAGCTCAACAACATGAAATGTTAACTATGGATTCCACATACTTAGATTTCTAAAAGGAGAATCAGCAAAATACACACTTCTCTCAGTAGGAGAACGTGCCAAATATAAGCATAGGAGAGTATTCCCAACTTCTTATGGATTCTTTTATATCAGAAGGGTGCTACTTTTGTGCATGAGGTAGGATGAGACCTTATGAAACACAAAATCTCCTCACTACATTTTATATACATCATAACATGTCAAAACGAGGTCAATGCAACTAATATATTTAAAGACAAAAATGCCTATTTCACGAAACTCACATATGAATTGCAAGGGACCATGGAGGATTCAAGGACAGCAAGAAAAAGTCTGCTTCCAATGCTCAAACGGACAAATTTGTATCTAACAAAAGAACTGCAAAAATTTGTATCTAACAAAAGAACTGCAGTAACTACACCTGTTTCTCTGAATTTGTTCACTGTAAAAAATTTTAAACTTAGAAGTTTTGTTCCAAGAATGGAAACAAATGAAAAGCTAATCACCTAGATTCAGTGCTCCTTGTAAAGCAAAAAGTTTCCATGGAAACACCCCCTAAAGGGTTGGGAACATTCGCCTGTTGACAATAATGGGTTTGTTACTCCAGTAGCAATAATCACGTCAACAGCAACATATGTAGATTATTAGTGAGCAGTCCTGTAT
Organism: Picea glauca; assembly: GCA_000966675.3. Taxonomy (NCBI): domain Eukaryota; kingdom Viridiplantae; phylum Streptophyta; class Pinopsida; order Pinales; family Pinaceae; genus Picea; species Picea glauca. Next base: position 7,565 of record JZKD02S0516099.1, read on the forward strand.
GCTTCTGACAAACTTTCCAAATGGACTACGGATTTTTTAGTTATTAAGGAAGGGTTATTTTGTAAGGCACTATCGATGAAATGTTGTATAATTCATAAAAGAATAACTGAGATATATAATACACAAGAATAAACCTATAAAATCAAGACTGAATATATACATTACCCCTTGGTGCACTCCATGTGAAGCCATAAGCATGAGCTTTGAGCCATCTGACAAGTTTGCACCTTTCAGTGTCATACTGTCATCTAGAATTTTACCTGTTACAAGATTTTATAGCAAGCTCATTTATCAAACTTTTACTATAATCCACAACTATTGAATAAAAAGGTTATGAGATTAACACAAATCCTAATATAAACACATAAATTATGTTCATGATTCTATCATGATCAATGGAATAAAACATTAAGACATCATGATCCTCGAGTTTTAGTTGTATGATTGAGATTCTGGAAGTTGCTCAAATTTTCTGAGAATTTCATCCGGTTTGTAATGACACTAGTTTCATCTGATGATACATTTGGGTCCTAATCCTTAGAGATAATCAATTAAAAGAGGGGAAAAGGTAGTGAATTTTGTGGGAAAAAATCAATGGTCAGATTATTACTTAACGAATGAAGTCCTATGAAACTATTTATCATGACGAAGTCAAAAATTGCGACAGAATTTACACGAGGTCTAGAGAAATGTGCATAAGGCCTTAGGCATGTACTCCACATGGAGGCAGAACTATACCCGGTAAAGTTGATTCACGTGTACAACTGAAAAAATATTGCAAAGTCTAGTCTTATTTCTTACAAAAAATAGAAACCATAGAGCCTTCAATGTAAATCAAACTAAAAATAATGGAACAGAACAAATATTCAAGAATATTCTTAAAAAGATACTGAATACAAGAATTATTTAAGTGTGTAAATGTTTTGGATGTCTAGACTCTACAGGGAAGAAACCTGTAGACTCAACACTCGTACAAGAAAATTAACAATAAAACAAGACACAAAATCAAAGGTATAGACAGAGAATTTGACAAAGTACACCGAGCAAAAGGTAAAAATAAAATACTTGACAAGGTTAAAGTGTGAATGCTTGTCAGATTTTACACACAAGAGCATAGACAGGAATGCATATAGAGTGTGTGTGTGAGAGAGTGTGTGAGAGAGAGAGAAAATAGATTGATTCATTATTTGGTGATGCAATGTCTCATTACATAGTAGGAAATAAAGGAGTATATTATGTAACTCCTGAATACCTAATCTTTTAGTAACTCATGATTACATCACTTTATTAAAAAATTCTCTAACTAAGCCTTTATTTATTAAACATTTTAAGTATGCCTAAGTCTTAAATATGACCACAATATCTAACACCCTCCCATAATGGTCATATTACATAAAATTAATTGTTCCAAAACAAAAACAAAATCTTTGGACAAGCAAGATGTTTGCAGCCCACTCCAAAATAAAGTCTTCAATCGGCAACTAGAAGTGCATTGTATCCGGCAAGGTAGTACAAGTAACGTCACCATCCTTCTATCTGACCATTGACTCACCAGTCAAATGAGAACCAATGTTGGTTAAATAGTCAGCCTCTCCACCATTGACATAGAACTTGACTTGTTCACCAAACTCAACTCCTCCACATCTTGGCAGTTCAACATTTCAAAGTTCTTTTGCTTCTTTGAGGAAACACCATCTCATTTCACTGCTTCATTTTCACCCTCCCTAAGGGTCTTGCTCTCTTCATGAAAATTAGCAAATTAAGCATAATAAATCTGCTACTTACCTCCTTGTTTCTCTAGGTTTTTTCCTATAACCATCAACTTCTCTTCACCATGCACCAGTCAAAACAACCCCTGTTCTTCCACACCCATAGCAATAGTGTTTTTGTCATATTACGTAAAATTACTTGTTCCAAAACAAAAACAAATCTTTGGACAAGCAAGATGTTTGCAACCCACTCCAAAATAAAATCTTCAATCAGCAACTAGAAGTGCACTGTATCCAGTGAGGTTGATGAAGTAATGTCACCATCCTTCTATTTGACCATTGACTCACTAGTCAAATGAGAGCCAATGTTGGCTGAATAGTCAACATTTCCACCATCGATATTGAACTTGACTCTATCACCGAACTCACCTCCTCCACATCTTGGCAGTTCAACATTTCAAAGTTCTTCTTTTGCTTCTTCGAGGAAGCACCATCTCATTTTGTTGCTTCATTTTCACCCTCCCTGAGGGTCTTCCTCTCTTTATGAAAATCAGCAAATAAAGCATAATAAATCCACTGCTTACCTCTTTCTCTAGGATTTCTCCTAGAACCATCAACTTCTCTTCACCATCCACAGTCAGAACTGTCAATTTTTTAAGCATTTAATGCATTCAATTTCAGATCTGAAAATTGCTTCCAAGTAACCTTAAACAGTGCTAGGGTTGTTATCACTGAATAATTTTACACTGAAATTATGACAGAAAATTACAGAGGAAACACAAAGATCAAAGAAAAATCATCCATGCATATGAGACACAAATTTTGTTCAGTAAAAATTTTCAGATTAGGAATTTTTGAGGACAAAAACAGTCCTCTCAGCAAAATTACAACTTCAGCAAAATTCCGGAAAACCCTTCCAATTTACAAATCTGTTGTACGGCCTGTTGATGTCACTTGTACAGTCCGCACATGTGGTACGGACTGTACGGCCCGCACGACCTATTGTACGGTCCACACATGTGGTACGGAGTGTACAGATCACACGTGTGGCCTCTTCTCCCTCTTCCTCTCACACGTGCAGCCTCCTCTCCTTGGCTGAAAAAATACATAAAGAAAGTCCAGAAACTCTAAGCCCCGGATTTGCCAAAGTGAAGAATTTCCTTTGCTGAAATTTGTCTCCCAATCTCCTTGGCAAGAGTGCTCACTCACTCATGCCAACACCATANCCCTTCCCTTGCATACATGGCGCATTTTAGAGGACGGGCGTCAATCCCAAGAGGGATCACTCGCCCTCTCCTCCTACCTCTTCACACACGGCGAGTTCTCACTTCATACACCTCTCTCATGTGAGGCGAGTCACTCCCTCACTTGGAGAAGTGTCAAACTCGTTTCACACTACGCTTGCCACTAGCCCTCATCAAGAAGTGCGCCCTCTCCACTTGTCATACGATTTAGATTTGGGATCGTCACCCAAAATGCTATTTAAGCAAGGCTCCTCCTCCATTCTTTGGTGAATGGGAGTTTTAACTTTGGTCTTGGCTTGATGTACTATTGATGTAATATTTTCATTGCTATTGGAATAAAGAAGACTTTGGAGGTAATATGATGGCTTGGATAGCATGTGGGTAATTGTCATATGCTAATGCTTATGAGGTGATATTGTTTTATTTCATTTGTTTATGCAAATTTGTTGAGGTTGGCCTTTGTAGGAGTACTATTACTCATTAAGGATAGGATTATTAATCTTGTTTGATTTCTTAATCCTATCGATTATCTATTTTATAGATTTAAATGTGCATTTTATGTTTTGCTTAACTAATGTACCATTGAGTCTCTTTTGTAGGTAACACCAAGACCTAACAAGTTTCTTGCAAGTGTTGTGAAGCTTTTGGAATCTCACTTTGGAGGATTGGGTGAGTTTGCTTACTTCTACCTTCTCTCCAAAACCTTGAAGACAAATCCATCCTCTTTTCACCAAGGAGACCCCATCGCCCAAGAAGTTCCAAGCTCAAGCTTAAACTTTCTCTCTTTCACAAAATTTCATTTTCTTACTGTTATCGCACAAACTGTACTTGCCTAAAGCCCAAAGCAAGTGGATGCAAAATTGGCATAACAGGGAGTGACCTATCACTGTCACCTTAATAGGAAACCCATTTCTATTTAGGAGTATGTCATAGTACCCCAAGGGAGACGTCCCTAGTGACCTGAGGGTTTGAAAAGGCTAAGGTAAAAGATATAAGAAAATCTCACCCCTCTCATAGGTTACTCAAGTCAGAGGTTCTTTGTGTCTTATAGAGATGAAGCAAAGGGTAAATAAGGTGTACCTGCCCAGAACAAGATAACAAATGGAAAAGAGTGCAATTTCCAAGTACCATATGATGTTAGTGCTTCATAAGACCATAAACCTCTGAGAAATAAGTAAGCTGATATAAAACTGCAGCAAGGTAATTATCTATAACAGCAAAAAATATTTTGTAACAGCCACAACAATTATGCCTTAAGAATGCTTGAAAATGACAAGAAAATATAGCTCTAAGTTGACAGAAGGATAACAACTTATCAGAAGCAAAATTGGCAATGTCTAATCAGCTTTTAATGTTACTTTTGAGATGAATTTGTTACTCTTGCACACATATCACATAGTGACTTGCACTCACAATAGACACTCCACCTAAAAAACTCTTAACAAAATTTACAAGAACACTTGCAATACTATTCTTCAACAGCAACATCTTACTATTGGCACTGGTCTCATTACATTTACATTTCAAGCCTTTTACTTCAAGCACTCACTTTTCAAGTATTTACATTTCAAGCATTTCCTTTATCTTGATGTAATGTATTGATGAATGTATCTCATTTGCTTTTATATCATTGAATGTATCTTGTGATAGTAAATGAATCATATATGTTGCTAGATTAGATTGTTATATTTTTCTCGTTTGCAATAAACTCCTAGATTTCATTTCTTGTACTTAGATTAGTTCAAGCCTTAGATTATTTTCTTTAGGGACTACCCCCCTTGGCTTCTCTAGGAGTTGGCCTAGACATAAGAGTTGAGGATCAGGTAACAACACCTTGACTCGAGACTTGCCCCCAAGGACACACCCAGTGGATTGAAGATGTCTTCCACGTTACCCGAGGTGTGTATAAGACGGCAACAATCACCGTTTCTTTTTCAGAGGAGAGGAGATTGAGTTCACCAACACATATACTTATCTGGGGGTAGTGTTCACAGGACCTTGCTTTAGCCTATGGCATGCACTTTATCCCTTAGTTAGCAAGGGCTATGGGTCCTTGACCCTTCTTGAGAGACTGTTTCCGAAACCATTTTCATGACATATCATCCAAGATGTCGCTCTTGCACCACTGATTGGTATCTTGAACAATTGAAGTACTCCCTAAACTCCATTGGATTTTTTACTACTATTTCATGTTCTCATTCGCCAATTTTGAAGTGTTAAACAATAGAACATGGAGGAGACAAAGTCACCTTCCCTACATTGTTTTTATTCTCTTTTGTCTCGACTTGACCCATTATTGCCAAACAAAATTGTGTAACCAATTTAATTTCCCACAAAAAATTTATATATTCTAAGCTCAACAACATGAAATGTTAACTATGGATTCCACATACTTAGATTTCTAAAAGGAGAATCAGCAAAATACACACTTCTCTCAGTAGGAGAACGTGCCAAATATAAGCATAGGAGAGTATTCCCAACTTCTTATGGATTCTTTTATATCAGAAGGGTGCTACTTTTGTGCATGAGGTAGGATGAGACCTTATGAAACACAAAATCTCCTCACTACATTTTATATACATCATAACATGTCAAAACGAGGTCAATGCAACTAATATATTTAAAGACAAAAATGCCTATTTCACGAAACTCACATATGAATTGCAAGGGACCATGGAGGATTCAAGGACAGCAAGAAAAAGTCTGCTTCCAATGCTCAAACGGACAAATTTGTATCTAACAAAAGAACTGCAAAAATTTGTATCTAACAAAAGAACTGCAGTAACTACACCTGTTTCTCTGAATTTGTTCACTGTAAAAAATTTTAAACTTAGAAGTTTTGTTCCAAGAATGGAAACAAATGAAAAGCTAATCACCTAGATTCAGTGCTCCTTGTAAAGCAAAAAGTTTCCATGGAAACACCCCCTAAAGGGTTGGGAACATTCGCCTGTTGACAATAATGGGTTTGTTACTCCAGTAGCAATAATCACGTCAACAGCAACATATGTAGATTATTAGTGAGCAGTCCTGTATGCTTCTGACAAACTTTCCAAATGGACTACGGATTTTTTAGTTATTAAGGAAGGGTTATTTTGTAAGGCACTATCGATGAAATGTTGTATAATTCATAAAAGAATAACTGAGATATATAATACACAAGAATAAACCTATAAAATCAAGACTGAATATATACATTACCCCTTGGTGCACTCCATGTGAAGCCATAAGCATGAGCTTTGAGCCATCTGACAAGTTTGCACCTTTCAGTGTCATACTGTCATCTAGAATTTTACCTGTTACAAGATTTTATAGCAAGCTCATTTATCAAACTTTTACTATAATCCACAACTATTGAATAAAAAGGTTATGAGATTAACACAAATCCTAATATAAACACATAAATTATGTTCATGATTCTATCATGATCAATGGAATAAAACATTAAGACATCATGATCCTCGAGTTTTAGTTGTATGATTGAGATTCTGGAAGTTGCTCAAATTTTCTGAGAATTTCATCCGGTTTGTAATGACACTAGTTTCATCTGATGATACATTTGGGTCCTAATCCTTAGAGATAATCAATTAAAAGAGGGGAAAAGGTAGTGAATTTTGTGGGAAAAAATCAATGGTCAGATTATTACTTAACGAATGAAGTCCTATGAAACTATTTATCATGACGAAGTCAAAAATTGCGACAGAATTTACACGAGGTCTAGAGAAATGTGCATAAGGCCTTAGGCATGTACTCCACATGGAGGCAGAACTATACCCGGTAAAGTTGATTCACGTGTACAACTGAAAAAATATTGCAAAGTCTAGTCTTATTTCTTACAAAAAATAGAAACCATAGAGCCTTCAATGTAAATCAAACTAAAAATAATGGAACAGAACAAATATTCAAGAATATTCTTAAAAAGATACTGAATACAAGAATTATTTAAGTGTGTAAATGTTTTGGATGTCTAGACTCTACAGGGAAGAAACCTGTAGACTCAACACTCGTACAAGAAAATTAACAATAAAACAAGACACAAAATCAAAGGTATAGACAGAGAATTTGACAAAGTACACCGAGCAAAAGGTAAAAATAAAATACTTGACAAGGTTAAAGTGTGAATGCTTGTCAGATTTTACACACAAGAGCATAGACAGGAATGCATATAGAGTGTGTGTGTGTGAGTGTGTGAGAGAGAGAGAGAATAGATTGATTCATTATTTGGTGATGCAATGTCTCATTACATAGTAGGAAATAAAGGAGTATATTATGTAACTCCTGAATACCTAATCTTTTAATAACTCATGATTACATCACTTTATTAAAAAATTCTCTAACTAAGCCTTTATTTATTAAACATTTTAAGTATGCCTAAGTATAAAATATGACCACAATATCTAACACCCTCCCATAATGGTCATATTACATAAAATTAATTGTTCCAAAACAAAAACAAAATCTTTAGACAAGCAAGATGTTTGCAGCCCACTCCAAAATAAAGTCTTCAATCGGCAACTAGAAGTGCATTGTATCCGGCGAGGTAGTACAACGTCACCATCCTTCTATCTGACCATTGACTCACCAGTCAAATGAGAACCAATGTTGGTTAAATAGTCAGCCTCTCCACCATTGACATAGAACTTGACTTGTTCACCAAACTCAACTCCTCCACATCTTGGCAGTTCAACATTTCAAAGTTCTTTTGCTTCTTTGAGGAAACACCATCTCATTTCACTGCTTCATTTTCACCCTCCCTAAGGGTCTTGCTCTCTTCATGAAAATTAGCAAATTAAGCATAATAAATCTGCTACTTACCTCCTTGTTTCTCTAGGTTTTTTCCTATAACCATCAACTTCTCTTCACCATGCACCAGTCAAAACAACCCCTGTTCTTCCACACCCATAGCAATAGTGTTTTTGTCATATTACGTAAAATTACTTGTTCCAAAACAAAAACAAATCTTTGGACAAGCAAGATGTTTGCAACCCACTCCAAAATAAAATCTTCAATCAGCAACTAGAAGTGCACTGTATCCAGTGAGGTTGATGAAGTAATGTCACCATCCTTCTATTTGACCATTGACTCACTAGTCAAATGAGAGCCAATGTTGGCTGAATAGTCAACATTTCCACCATCGATATTGAACTTGACTCTATCACCGAACTCACCTCCTCCACATCTTGGCAGTTCAACATTTCAAAGTTCTTCTTTTGCTTCTTCGAGGAAGCACCATCTCATTTTGTTGCTTCATTTTCACCCTCCCTGAGGGTCTTCCTCTCTTTATGAAAATCAGCAAATAAAGCATAATAAATCCACTGCTTACCTCTTTCTCTAGGATTTCTCCTAGAACCATCAACTTCTCTTCACCATCCACAGTCAGAACTGTCAATTTTTTAAGCATTTAATGCATTCAATTTCAGATCTGAAAATTGCTTCCAAGTAACCTTAAACAGTGCTAGGGTTGTTATCACTGAATAATTTTACACTGAAATTATGACAGAAAATTACAGAGGAAACACAAAGATCAAAGAAAAATCATCCATGCATATGAGACACAAATTTTGTTCAGTAAAAATTTTCAGATTAGGAATTTTTGAGGACAAAAACAGTCCTCTCAGCAAAATTACAACTTCAGCAAAATTCCGGAAAACCCTTCCAATTTACAAATCTGTTGTACGGCCTGTTGATGTCACTTGTACAGTCCGCACATGTGGTACGGACTGTACGGCCCGCACGACCTATTGTACGGTCCACACATGTGGTACGGAGTGTACAGATCACACGTGTGGCCTCTTCTCCCTCTTCCTCTCACACGTGCAGCCTCCTCTCCTTGGCTGAAAAAATACATAAAGAAAGTCCAGAAACTCTAAGCCCCGGATTTGCCAAAGTGAAGAATTTCCTTTGCTGAAATTTGTCTCCCAATCTCCTTGGCAAGAGTGCTCACTCACTCATGCCAACACCATAATGACAAGATGAAAAATGTCAAAAATGAGATGTGTTATCCCCTAGCCTAGGGATAACTAAGGAGATTATGTCTCGAGGCCCACAGGTCCTAGACATGGAGTACCAAGAGCCATATTGACTTGAGCCTGGCCCTGGAGGGCCCATCCTTCTTCTTCTTTAGCACCTCCACCTTGTCAGCAGCAGTAGCATCCATCCCATCGGCCTGGTCCTTCAACAGCAGTGGGTCTTGCTCCATGAGGTAATGAGTCCGAGTATCATGGTATGTGTCACTCTGATTCTCAAAACATTTGAATATGTGCAT
>JZKD02S0516165.1:0-16778 GCA_000966675.3 Picea glauca
AACATGAAAATTAAATGAAGAACTCAAATTTTGAATGTTTTATATATATATATATATATATGTCAGTGAAATTCAAGAGGAAGAACCAATGGACGATAAACAACATTGGAAGAGACAAAAGGAAACATATACAGGTATCCTTGCATTGATCTACATCTTACATAAAAGTCAAGGGAAGAAAAATCATCAGAGAGATAGATCTAGAAAGGAATATTAGTAGCATACAGACAGGGAGGATACCCACAGGGGGAGATATTCATTTCCCCATGATTGGTTAGAGTAGGTACAATTTCAGGAGGAGACATATTGACACGTGGATTTAATATTTGGCAAAGATGAAGATAAATAATAGAGGCATAAATATAGGGGGATAAGTCCCAAGGAGAGATACCCTTTTCCAATGATGTCAAAGGGGGAAAGATAGAAACATTGATGAAGAGCGATGATCATAGGGGGAGCATGAGCATGAGTGTTTCCATGTCTAAGTGTTGCCATAAATGTTGGTGTTTCCATCAATGAAAAAGGGGGAGATTGTTGGATAGTTGGTTTGGAAAGTTGGTTGTCATTGATGTCAACCCTTGGAGAGTGATATTGTATATTGATGTCAACCCTTTGACCGGTCCAGAGATGTTGGAAATTTGATTGACATTTGTATGATCGATATTGATGATGATTTGGTTGGATACATTTGAGGTAGTCTACATGTAGCCCTGACGGTGTGGTATTGGTACCAGAAGTTGAATGAGGAAAATGGGCATCATGGAAAGTTTAATTGCATGGAATACTATCATTTATGTATAGTACATGTCATTCCATTTTTGGTGAGATGTGGAACACCATGTTGTTCCTCACATTTAGGGATATATGGACTTATAAAGTTGGAAGCCCTGAAAGAAGCCCCTAGTTGGTTACAAGTCTTAGTGAAAGGGTAAAGTGTTTGTAACAAGAAATTTCAAAGCCCTAGAGTTAAGGAAATAGGTCCTAAACTTAAGGAAAGAGGTTACTTAGAAAAAGTATAAATACACGTCAAGAAGTCTCTCATAAGTACATGATTTATACACACAAGTTCATTGAATATCTATATAAGTGATCAATTGATTCTTATCTGAGGTTACCAAGTATATTTGAGGTATTTTTTAGAGGGAATATAAAGTAAATAAGGTCGAAATTGCAAGGGATGATGAAGTCTTGTGAGGATGTGTTCTAAGGTATGTTATTTAGAGGTCATCTTACAATTTTCACTATAAATTTATTTATACAATGATTTAGATAGTTAAAATTGGAATATATTGATACGACCTATTAAGGTACCTATGGTAGAAAATTTGTCTTCTGGGTCGTTGCATTTTTGTAGATACACTCTGTGGAAGATAGGGTTTTTGGCTAGTCCTAGAACTAGTCTCAAACAGGTATTCTGGGTAACACAGTCATAACGTATTCATAGAAGATAAAAATTAAGTGAGAAAAACTTAATTGAATATATTACAGGTCGTAGTATGTGGTAGACAATTTTAAAATCCATATATTAAATATTCCATGTGTGGCATGCTCTACATGTTCGCTCTCTAGAATAAGCCAGAATTCAACAAGGTCTTCCATTTTTCCTATAACTACTTTTCTGGGAGGTTCCAAGTAGTGAAACTTGGAGGAATTGTAGAGAAGGCATTGAAGAATATTTTGTACAATTTTCATACCTTTAATCATTTTGTTGAAATTTAGGGTTTGTGACTAATCCAAAAACTTGTCCCATGAGACTAAGGTAAAGTTTGATGAAGATGTTATTCTCTTGTTGTTGAAGTTGAGGAAGGTATGCATGTCTGTGATCACATACACTAGGTCTATTACATAGTTGCAGGTATGTTTATATGCATGTTTGATGGTTACATGCTGATGATGTTATGGTGTATGGCATGATTGAGACACATCATGAGTGATATGGTATATTGTTGAGGCACATGGTTTGAGAAGCATCTTGGATATTGGGCACATTGTTCGAGATACATTTTGGTATATATATGAGGAAATTTTTGGTGATATATATACATGCTTGGTAAACATTTTATAGGCATATGGTTGAGTCATTTCATTGATCATATCTTATGGTATTTGGTATATGATATGGTATATGGTTGATACACATTACACGGTATATGGTATATGGTACATGGTATGTTACAAGTTTTGATGTACATGGTTGATGTGAATGGTTATCACATTGTATGGTACATGGTATGGTGTTGATGTACATGTACATGGTTGGTATACATGGTTGATGCACCGTTTGGTACAGGTTGAGGTGCATGGTTGATGCACAATTTGGTACAGGTGTTGGTTCATGGTTGATGCACATGTTTTGGTACACAGTTTATGATTGGTATGGTATAGGTTGATGGTTTGGTACATGCTTTGGCACATCGTTGAGACACATACCCTGTGATTGTATGTGGTGATCTTGGTACATTATTGGTAGAGGCATGTGTTGGTGATGTTGAGCATATGGTTTGAGATATGCTCTTGGTGATCTTGGCATGAGTTGCATGCAGATGCAAGTGGATCTCGTTCCATGGATGAGTGATTGGTTGGATAGGTTGTTGTGACAGTGGTCGATGTCACAATGACAGTGACAGTGAAAGTGGTAGTGATTGTGGTAGTGACAGTTGGTCTAGACTTATATTTCAGGGTGGTAGGACGAGGAAAGGAAATGGGGTTGTAGCCTCCTTTCAGTTGGAGCTGGAGAATCAGGGAGTTGGATCTTCCTTCAGGTTGGAGCTTGAGAACTAGGTGGTTTTAGCCACCTTCCGGTTGGAGCCAGAGAACCCAGGGGGTTGTAGCCTCCTTCTGGTTGGAGCCGGAGAATTTAGGGAGTTGTAGCTTCCTTTAGGTTGGAGCCTGAGAATAGGGGGTTGGATCCTCCTTCCAGTTGCAGCTGGAGAATTTGGAAGTTTGTGCTTCCTATGAATGAATTCTTGATATATATAAGAAATAATTTTGTTGTTTTCTTCCATTTGGGTTTCCACGTAAATACCAATGTACTTTTTTCTTGATGTGATGTTGCTTATGTTTACATTCTTATGATATATATTATTGGATGAATTCATATATTGATGATAAACTTTTGAACATCATTGTTAAAGAAAAAGAATATACATTGTGGCTAAAATTGGTATAAATTTCTCATATTGATTCACCCCCCCCCCCTCTCAATATTCCAACACTTGAGATCCGTCTTCATTTACCAGGAAATGACGTCAGAAGTTAATTGTCTGAAATTGCTGCTAATTTCGGGTTGAAATTTGATCAAGCACTAGAGACTCACATGTGTGGACTAGGTACGATCCAAATAGCTTGGAAGCATGTCGATATTGCGAGGATAAAATCCCATCTTCTTGATTTATTTCTGGAACCTCAAATGTATGAAGAATATGAAATCCGGCTACCAGATACCTATGTATGTCACAAGATCTCAACCTAGTAAAAACCCTCATCAATAATAATCGACTATTAATTCTCCTAATATACCAAAAACAATGGAAAACCCATCAATTAATCAACATAATTACCTTATAAGCTCTGGATAACATTTTCATTGAAAAACATAAGATAATCATGGTGAAAGGGATGATGACATGGTGAAAAGGGAGGAAAAATGGATTAACTAGCAATGAAAATAGTGTCAAATTGGAGGCCCAACATTTCCCCCACACCTAAGGCCTTGCATTTCCTCATTAAATCAAAATGTATGGTTGATGTTCTTCAAAAAGATGTCAAACTGACCAAAATTTTGGATACCTCTATCTATTGTAGACATTTCCCTCAACAATTTTTTTCTCTCAACCTAGAAACTGGATATTATTCAACCCCTAACTTCCACTTCCTAGTCCTACATAATAAATCTTATTCTTACATTTTGACTGTGTCTTGTGCAATTTAATTCCATAACTACTAGTAGAAACTTTCTTTACCACTTCCTCCCAATCATTTCCTTTGATCTTAGTCGATTTCAGAGAAGTCATTTTGACCAATCCAAAAGAGTACAAACCATTTCTTCACTCCATTCATCTCTTTTTTTTAGCTCATGAATATTTTCTTACAGTAGGTCCAACTATTCCATGGGAATGCTTCCTTATATTGGCCAACCCTTCCCAGGGTGCTTATTTTACAGAATGAGTAGGGATTCATCTGGAATATTACAATACTACAATATTCTTTCCACTCTTATCATGCTCTATTCAAATTTCACAAATTCTTTCCATGAGGAAGAAGAGGAAACCATTGAAGTATCCTTTTTCAAAGACACCTCTCTCTAGACATACTACTGGACTTGTAAGTATCGCATCCATTTTATCCTATTGACCAAAAGAGTGCCTATATTGATGAGCAAGAATATCTAAAATATTCATAGAAATTGTACTCTTTGTAGACACTAGGATTAACTTTGTCAGTTTTTGGATTCTACCCATAAGGGATTCCTTGACTGCATTTTCTCTTGACTAGCTTCAAGTTGTCCCCTGTTGGCACAGGCATAGACATAAGGTTCAGCTCTAATAGTGCAGCAAAAATCCCTAACTATTGGCCCTTTTAGCAACACCTACGAAGCAGATGCAGTCTCACCCGAAGTAGCTATAGGGGGTTGCAGGACACAGGTGTCTACAACTAGAGGAAATGCAAGTGGGATCAAGGAAATCATGCATGGATATCAGATTATTCTATCCCAAACATAAACCTACCTCACATATTTATATATCAAATCTAAAATAATAATGCATCATCAGGGGAGCAGAGTAAAAAACACAACAACAGGATATACGTGGTTCACCCTCTCCCTAGGGATACATCCACAGAACTATGATTTATAATATATTAGGTGAAATATTATAGTTCTATCTGCACTATTATCTTGCATATCTCTCTCTCCTTCTCTCTTTTCTCTATCTCCCTTCCCTGTGCACCCAACTGCAGGGTTGATCTTCGCACCCAGCTGAGGATCTTACAACACAGACTTCTCTCTCCACACAATACTTCTCTTTCAGAAATAACAACAAACGGTCATAATCACATAATCAAACCCATATCAGGTCCTCTTGATCTTTATTTATACATTACAATAGCTCATAGAAAGCTTTAGGCTGAAGCCTAGGTGTCTAAAACCCTAGGTCAACTTGACCCACTTTTCAGGGCTTCACAATACTGTCTTTACTTCTTTCCCGCGAGGTGCTCCAAAGCATCTATAGGTAGATTTTTCTGCTTACTAATTTTTCCATGATCCATCTTCCTTGCTGATCTATCTTCCTCGATCTCCTCATCAAATGGCTTGATTTCTCTTACTTCGCTCCGTCTTTTATTCTCTTTTTCTCACATTGACCTAGTATCAGTCACTGTGTCTTCTGCGTAGTTCACATTCCATATTTTCTTCCTTAATATTCACTTACTTCCATAACCAAGGGCCAACAAGCCCCCAACACTCACCTATGACTTGTCCTAAGTCACTCTAATCTAAACCTTTTGTTTTTCTTCTACTTTAGGTTGTGCGAAGAAGCCTGTGTTTTTTTCTCTTTCCTCCCCCACTATGTGCAGACCATCTTTTCTGTGTCTGGTACACAATTTCAACTACACCTGGTACCTAGACCCTTCTCCTTCTGTTTTTACTGAGAGTTGCGAGGTAACTGGTTTTCATAGTACAATTTCAACCAACTCCCATTGACCAATCCTTCCTTCCATTCTCCATTCAAAGTCTTCAACTACACAGATCCTCCTTTCGTGACATAGGCAACCTCATACAGCCCCATCCAATGTGTTCTGAACTTCCCTGGATGCTTCATGAAGTTGCTATCGTATACCAATATTGGATCTCCTTGCTTAAATGCTTTCTTTTTGATATGCTTGTCATGGTAGGCCTTTTCTTGTTCCTTCTGCACTTGTTGATGGAATCCTGCAATAAATCGGTCTTCCTCTAGTTCTACCAACTGCGCGAGCCTCTCTTGGACAACGCCAGTGTCATCCATATCTGTAAAGGCTATGATTCTTAAGCTAGGGACCAAATATTCCATCGGGACAACTTCTTCTAGACCATAAACCATCTTGAAGGGGGTCTGCATTGTCAACTTCTTACAAGTGGTTATATAAGCCCATAATACTGTTGGTAGTCTCAAATCCCAATCATTTTTGTTTACACTACAAATCTTTGTCAGTGTTGTCTCCAAGATCTTGTTGAAAGCTTCAACCGTCCCATTCGCTTGTGGGTGGTAAGGAGTGCTCTTTTGATGGTGAACATCAAATTCCTGAGTCAAGGCTTCAATAGTCTTATTAATAAAATGTGTACCTTGATCACTCATGAGGATATTTGGGCATCCAAACCTGGTTATGATATCATCAAATATGAAATGAACAGTTGTATTTTCACTACAATATTTAACCGCTCTTTCTTCATCCCATCTAGTCAAGTACTCGGTCGCAATGATTATGTACCTTTCTCCTATGCACTTCCCTAGTGGGTTTATAGTTCCCACGAAGTCAATGGCCCATTTCTTAAATTATTGTAAGGTTAGTTGGGGTGATATTGGCATGCCATCTCTTCTGGACAATTTCCCAACTCTTTGGCATACATTGCAGGCTCTGTAGTAGTCTTTATCATCTTTGTGTAAAGTAGGCCACCAGAGGCCAGCTCGAGGAACCTTCTGCACTATTTCTTTTCTTGCGTAGTGTCCTCCTACGATGCCTTTGTTATATTTTGCTAAAATCAGTGGTCTTTCTTCTTCCATGACACATCTCCTCAGGATCTCATCAGGTCCCATCTTCTATAACTATCCAACTATAAGTGAAAAATTTGCAGTGCACACTACCGGTTGTTTCTTCTGGGTGATTGTGTATTCACTAAAAGCCATTCCTATTGACAAGAACTGGACTATCTTAGCAAAGTGATCATCAACCTTTCTAATGGCCATCAACTTTACACCGACAGTGTATCCTCCAAGATAGTAGGTTCCTCTCCATGTTCCAACCTCGACAAGTGGTCAGGTCCTTTGTTCATTCTCCTTGGCTGAACCATGATCTCAAAATCATATTCCTAAAATAGTAGAATTCATTTGCATATTCTTTCCCCCAATACTAGCTTGTTGACTAGGTATTTTATCTCGGAGTGATCAGTGAACATTTTAAAGTTCCCCCCCAACAAGTACCGGTGAAACGTCTGCAACGCATACACCATGGCTAAGCCTTCTCTCTTAGTGGTGGTGTAATTTATCTCAACTATTGATATCTTCCTGCTAGAAAAGGCTAACAGGTGGTCAATATATCTTGCTCCTAGTTGTGCTAACATTGCTCCTAATGCAATAGAATATGGATCAACATGCACATGAAATTCCTTCCTCCAATCTGGGAAAACCAGAATAGGCATGGTAACCATTTTCTGTTTTAGTGTGTCAAAGCTCTACTGACATTCTTCCATCCATTGAAACTGACAATATTTCTTCAAAAGATTCTCCATGGGTGTTGTGATCTATGTATATCCTTTAATGAATTTCCTGTAGTATCTAGTATGTTACAGCACAATGCGCAACTATTTGACTAAAGTAGGAGGGGGTAAATAAACTATAATGGAAATCTTAGATGGATCTACCAGGAATCCCTGCTTACACACAATATGGCCTAGCAGCACTCCAAAGGGTGATAAGAAGATGCACTTCTTCAGGTTCAGGGAAATCTGACATTGCTTTCACTTATCCAACATTAGTCTTAAACATTCAATATGATTTATAAATGAGCTAAAAACAATCCAATCATCAAAATATGCCTCCTGAAATTTATGTAAAAACTCCTTGAATGCTTCGACCACCACCCTAGAAAATATGGTTGGTGCATTATTAAAACTAAACGACATCACTGTATACTGGTAGGATCCCCATTCTATGGAAAATGTGGTCTTATGGTGATCGTCTTTGGCAATCCTGATCTGATGGTATCCTGAAAAGTTGTCTGTAAGAGAATATACCTCCTGTCCTCCTACATTATCTAACACTTCGTCATTAAATGGTGTAGGGAATGGGTCATGTAAACATGAATCATTCATCTTCCTAAGTTCTACTTAAATTCTGATTTCTTCGGTCTTCTTATCCTATACCACCATAGGGCTAATCCATTCTGATTCTTCAACGGGTTCTATGATTCCTTCTTCTAGCATTCTGTCTCGTTCAATATTCACTTTCTCCTTATATTTAGGGTTCAATCTGTAAGGTCTTTGTTTAACTAGCCTTGCATCTAGTTTCAAGGGTATCTTCATCTCTCCCATGGGCCCTTTAATTCCCTTCATATCAATGAACTTGGTTGGAAACAAGTCCTGATATTCATGCAGTAACTCTATGATCTTTTCAATAGTGGCATCATCCCAGTAATCTCCAATATTAGCAATCTTCGGTGTTTTCTCTGTTCCAATATTGAATTTCTTGATTTTGATTGGTTATCCAATGAAAGATAGTTCGACTCCTGGTCCTTCTATGTTTCACTATCATTTTGTTTCTGCAATGTTAACCTTCCTAGGATCATCGTCTTCATCGGCATTGATATTGTAACATCCTTGTAATTTATGAAGAGGTGCAGTCCATTTATCCTCTTCTTTCTCCACAGGGAGGCTAGGTGCCTCCTAAAATACTTTTTGTATTACAACATGTAAAACTTGATCTAACATAGGGTACCAACTTTCAAACAAGAATGTAGCTACGAAGTTCTATGTCATACCTTGCCAATCTGCAGTGGTGAGGCACAATTCCGCTTCAAGGTACCAGTTGATAGGAGTTGTGTCCAGAGTATTTATGGATTTATGCACCCACATATCTTAAGGAATGCAGCTCCAGGCCTCCTCACAGCTTCGCACATGGTCTTTCGGGCAACTTTGACCTATGTACCTAACTTCACATCCTTCGACTTATTCAGAAAATCGCGTTGTCATCAAAGTGTGACATTGTATCCAGTTCACGATGTTCCTTTTATGTGTTCCCCGCCATCTTATTGGAGTAGATTTCAAAGCCTCGTCCAGTGCTAGAAGTCTATGTTGTACTGGTACAATTTCTTCAAATTCCAATAAGAAATTTTCTAAGTGATTTAAACCATCAAACGTGGGTAAATTACTTACTGTTGTTCCAATCCAGTGAACTTCTCTCGTCAATCTAGCACATCACCACATAGAAACTTCATACATCTTGTTATGCATGTTCTCTAGTGATTCTTCTGATTCTGATGAGTATGTGTTGTCACTTCACCAACTTAAATTCCCATCTATTGTAGGATTAATGTAATCATGTTGTCTTGCGGTCAATTTGTATATATTCTCTAGCTCATATGCATGGTCCTCTTCTCTGATGAGATATGTGTATATGGGATGTTCAATAGGATCCAGAGATGCGATGACCCTAAGGCCATCTCCTTCAAATGTCATTCTTCTTTTCTTCAATTCAACAATAGTAGAATTATTGAAATCCCAACCAATTCCTAACAACACAGGGTAAGGAAAAATATCATCGATTATCGCAATCACCTCGAAGTCCACAAATGTTTTGACCCAATCAATGTCCACAGGGACATGTTCTAGTCTTCTGAAGGGGCTCACAACCTATTGATTGGACATCCTAAGCCTGATGGGGGAATATATCAACTTAGTTTTTCCCATCAGTGCCCAGGTCTGCTTTGTCATAACATTGACCTCCGATCCTAAGTCGAGGACCACATAATCTATATCATATTCTCCAATTTGAGAGTTACGGTGTAGTTCCTTATTTTTCCTTCTCTTTTTGGATAGTTGATGTACTTCTTTATTCAGTAGAGGATCTACCTTTCCTATATCATACTCTCTGATCAAGTTTTGGAGCTCTTATACAGTGCTCTCATCCTTTATCAAATTAATACACGTGCATAAAAATTCCATGAGTCTTCTTACCTCTTTTCCTTCTCCAAGCGAAGTGGACTGATCAAAGGCCATGGGAATTCCACATTCTCTTACTTCTGGTTGTGCCTTTGATGAATAATTCATATCTCTTCTAAACTCTTTTCTTTCCTCTTCAAATGCGTGCTTCTCTTTATTTAGATCAAACTCTTGTGTCTTCTCCACAACTTTTATGACTCCTGATTGTTCTGTAGTCTTCCCTGGGGTCACCCTGTCTTCTCCTGTATCAGCACCTCCTTTAGTGATAACAATGACTCTGGGATCCACTCCATGAGGTTTCAATGTGATTAGTTGGACTTTTTGGTTTCTTCCTCGTCATTCCTAAAGTTTGGCTAACAACACAGGATAATCTTCTATGACATGTTCAAATGAGTTGCAGTAGTTGCAAGTGGTACAAGGGTTCTGACAGTCCCTTGCCAAATGTCCTAGTCGTGTGCATTTATAACAGATGATCTGACCTCTACCTCGACCCATATCTCCTCCTCATCCTCTTTCTCTGAATCCACCATGAGGGTTGAATTTTCCTCTTCTAGGAGAATTATACTGCGTAGTGTTCCCTTCTTGTTGTACTTCACCTTGAATTTTGTATATATCCCTTGACCTTTCATGCATGAGTTCATAGGCCCTACAATCCCTATCATCATGCCCTACTAACTTACAGAATGCGCAATCCAGATTTGTGGGTGTCTGAACATATTTTTTCATGTAATATCATTCGTTGGGGTGATGTCTATTTCTACATACCTTGCACCAAGGTAGGGTAACTTGCTTCAAAGGGCTTAGATATCCAGATTCCAAGTACTCATGAAATAAGGGACAATGCTCCTTGTCATGGCCTTCTGATTTGCATCTAATGCACCAAATATCTTCTCTTTTATCTTTTCCCTTGTCTTTCTTCATATCTTCAACCTGTAGAGACAAGCTAGTCTACTGACTTAAAATTTGACTCATACCTGAGCTGGATTCTCCTATAGGGTATGATTCTAGATTCATGGAAATATCCAATACATCAACCTACAAAGAAATCTTCTATTGCATCAGAGGGACTCTGATGTGTGGTAAAAGGGAAGCAATGAACCATTCCTTGTTCTTCTCATCTGGGATCTGAAAAGTCAACTGGCCTGTTAAGGTTTTAAACCTATGATCAAACTACCAAACAGGTTCAACTACTCTCTTCTTGATTTCTTTTAACTATGTAATGCATTGTGACTTCGACTTGGGTTTCTTGAATTATGCAACCAACACATTATTTATCTCATTCAAAGGTTTAGGCTGTGAAATTCCTTGGACAAGTTTCATGTACCAGCTCAGTGCATGGTCTCTCAAGGTAGTACTAAACTGAACTCGTTTAACAACTTCATCAGTGACATTCTTAATACTCCATACAACTTCACATAGAAGCTAGTGTTGATCACAATCTTCAAATCCATCCCCTCTAAAGGTGGGTAACCTCATATCATCTACCATAGATCTTCCTAGGTTTCCTAACTTAGTGTGCACTGAATCACTTGTAGAAGTTCTCTGAGTGCTCTGATAACCTAGGTTACTCTAGTTGCTTGATGTTGTTGAAACAACAGGGGGTGTAATAGCACTTAATTCAACATTTTGTGTAGTCCTTGAAGTTTCAAACTCTTTTGGATGAGGTTCTCCAGTCTTCTCTTTTTCTTCCCTAGCGGACTCTGAATGTTCCTCGTTCAACAAATCTTCTTATTCTCCACTATAAAACCCTTCTTCCTGTAGAAGAGGTTTGTGATATTGCTCAAACAAGTTCACCAAAGGAACTTCTCTGAAGGCCCTCCCATTGTGCATGTGTTTGATCTATGTGTCACTGTTGCTATCTAAATTCTTGAACATTCTCTTTTTCAGTTTGGCCCACTACTGTATCTTCAATATGTCCTTCTCATGCAATAACATCTTGATTTTCAACTTCAAGAAGTGTAAAAATTTACCTCTAGGTCCTTTAAAGAAATATCTCTCTGCTTGGCTATATGATTCCACCCTATCGATAGAAAACTCTGTGATATACCCTCCAATGGTACTATCAAACCAGTGATATAATGCTCTTGACATGGCGTTATAAACTCTTTTGACCTTCTTGATCAACGCCAACATCCAAACCACAGGTGGTCTAGATCTGATCTCAAACTGGGTGTATGATAATCTGGCCAGCCACTTGTATAGCTCCTTATGAATTCCTCCAAATAAAATATCGTGTATATCAGTAAGGATATACCTTCCCAACTAGTCTTATGTTCTAATATTAGGGTTCTTATTCTGAGCTTCTGCGAAGTCATTTTCCTGTCCTTCTATCCACTTCTGAATCTTTGTCTTCGATGAGAAACCACCTTGGAATTCCCTCAAGAAGATCCCAGTCCTGACAAAAAAACCATTTGTTGGCATAGGGGCATACCCAGGGTTCAACTCTAATAGCGCACCAAAAAGCCCTAAGTACCGGCCCTTTCGGCAACACCTGTGAAGTAGATGCAGTATCACTCAAAGTAGTTATAGGGGGTTGCAGGACACATGTGTTACAACCAGAGGAAATGAAAATGGGATCAAGGCAGTCACACATGGAGATAATATTATTCTATCCCAAACATAAATATACCACACATAGTTATATATCAAATCTAACATACTAATGCATCATCAGGGGAGCAGAGTAAAGAACACAACATCAATCACATGCAACAACAGTATATATGTGGTTGACCCTCTCCCTAGGGCTATGTCCACATAACTTTGCTTTATAATATATTAGGTAAAAGGTTACAGTTCTATCTGGGCTCTTAGCTTGTAGATTCTCTCTCCTTCTCTCTTTTCTCTATCTCCCTTCCCTGTGCACCCAATGCAGGGTTGATCTTCGCACCCAGCTAAAGATCTTACAACACAGACTTCTCTCTCCACACAATACTTCTCTCTCAGAAATAACAACAATCACTCATCATCACATAATCGAACCCATATCAGGTCCTCTTGATATTTATTTATACATTACAATAGCTCACTGACAGCCTTAGGCTGAATCCTAGGTGTCAAAAACCATAGATACCTAAACCCTAGGTCAACTTGACCCATTTTACAGGGATTTTCGAGCCTGTCTTTCCTTCTTTCCCATGAGGTGCTCCAAATCATCTGTCGGTGGCTTTTTCTGCTTGTTGAGTTGTCCACAATCTGTCTTCCTTGATCTACTTTTCCAATGTCTTTCTTTCTCTTACTTCACTCTGTCTTTTTTTCTCTTTTTCTCACTTCAACCTAGTATCAGTCACTGTGTCTTCCGCGCAGTTTGCATTCCATCTTTTCTACCTTAATCTTCGCTTACTTACATAACAAAGGGACAACACCTCCTCAGTGTAAGAAGCTCTAGCTGTCACAAGAATTCCCCTCTTTGGTTGACCAATATCATTCCTCAAACTAGAAAGGTACTTCTTGATCAATGAATTTTTATCGATGATCCTATTTACAACAACATGAATTTAAACTCGTTTGGATATTTGTGAAAATTTTAATGTGTTGTGTGTCTCCACCATGTTAATTGATGTTGGTTTAATTGCACATATTAGTGATACATGCCCATGTACACTCAATGATGACTGCAAAATCCTAGTGATTTTATAATCATGGTAAGGTATATGAGAAACATTTCCCTCACTTATCTTTTCTATTATTGTTAAAAACAAAGGATTTTTGTTGATGGAAGAGCCTTCCTTTCTCCTTAAACTAGTTGTGTCACATTTTGATATTTCAGATATAGTAATATCAATAATATTAAAGTGACTTCATCATGGACGGTGCCATGGACACTAGTTTCAATTGTCAGATTAAAAAGATTTTAGCTTTGACTACTTATCAAGTTGAAATTGTTTGATCCTGCATGATGATGCTCTTCTCCTGCAACAATTAATGAAAGTGCATGTCTAGGGGACAATAATTTTGGGCAATGAAAGCATAAAAACAACAAGATTCAATGGAAAATAAAACACAACAGGAATCACAGACAAAGAAAAAAGTAATTTATGTGGTAAAACCCTTTAAAGGGAAACATCCACGAGGCAATGAAAATCAATATTATTATAGATCAAGGGAGAATTACAATAGCCAAACATATCCTGGTAAACCTCACACTCATCCAAAACTATGCATTTTCCTCTACGGGCATGTGTAGATATATAGAATCTATCAAATCGTTAGACAAAATGATCACTTTAGTGTGTAATGTATCCATATTCTATTTTTAGTTGTCCATTTAACAACATGATAATAGGAGTCAAGATATCCACCCATATCCCAAAAATCATGGGAAATTAGTTGGCACATTTCAACAATATCCACCTTGACAACAATTTACCTGATATATCATGCGCAAATTTATTCATCACCTTTCCTTCCATCCAAGAGAATCGAAAGACCATCACAAATCCATAACTTATCTAACAATACTATTACATGAACATGTATGCATAATTTTCTCCAGTATGGACCATTCTTCCTTCTTTGGTAACATGTCTTATAAAACAATGCATTGTCCCATTTTGATATACTAGACTATTAGTCAAATTCACAATGATTTGACCACCACAAAACACTTCATCCTGTACTTGTCCAAACTTACCCAATTGATCCTTATATTCTTGCGAGACAGAACCTGAGGTAGGTCTCCTCTTGTCCAAATCTCTTGAATCATAACCACGGACTAAATCACTACAACCATTGTAGGTGATAATTTTTCTTTTGTTCTTATCATATTTTGAAGCACCCAATTCCATGATCTTCACCTAGTTTTTCCATGCATCTACTGACAGCACCAATTGCCTGTGAAATAATTGAACATTCCCATTGCAATCATCAAGACCCATTTCCATGCTCTTCACCTAGTTTCTCCATGTGTCTACTAAAAACATAAAATTCATGTGAAATACTGACCATTCCATCGCATACATCAATCTTCATACTAACATATGATACACGAGACATATAACCCTTTTTTTCTTCATTAGTTAGGACATAAACCTAAAGAAAACTTACAATGGAAATCCAAAGGGATTTTACCGGTTTCACATTATTCATACCGAATTTCTTGAGTATCTTCACCGCATACTTCTATTGTGAAAATCAAAGCTTACCATATTTCTTGTCTCTATTGATTTCCATGCCCAAGATTTGTTTCGTTGCTCCTATATCCTTCATATCAAACTTCTGAACCAATTGAGCCAACCTGTTGATCTCAAACATGCCTGTTCTTGAAACAAGCATAACATTTAACAACAACATAATACATATACCATAAACACAATAGTTATACTCACTTCTTGTAAAATTTGGCTCACCGTGAAGGAATCAAACATAATGTACCATTTTCCTGGCATGCTTTACAATGATTTCTGAGTTTGCAAACAAATATTCTCCTATGATCCTGAACTACCATTTATGGTTGTTCCATATACATGTCCTTATCCAAAAATTCCATGTAACATAGTTTTAACATCTAGTTGTACTAAATCAAGATCAAGTAACACAACTAGTGATAACACAACATGAATATAAACAAGCTATTAACAACTGGTGAGAAACTTTCATGGAAATCAATACCTTCCAAATACCCTTCTACTACCAGTCATGCTTTGGACCTTTCATGTTTAACTATGTTTGATTTTATAAAAAGAGATTCATAAAACACTGCATCTATGTCCATCATGATTCTATGGGTAGTAGGATCCCACAATATACATCCCTTAACATCATCACCATATCAAATATATACGTGTTTGATCTGGGTCTTACTTAGAATGTTGATTAAAAACATAAGAATCACAACCAAATGATTTCACATTTGAGTAATCACCAGATGATTTTTTCATACCTCCTCCATAATCTTCCAGTATTTTGCAACCAACGATGACCAATTTACCAGATATCACAACCTCTTTTTCCCACAACTCTTGATACAAATTGGCATTACTGAGCATGCCTCTTTGATCCCATATTCCTTGAAAATCCAAATTCCAGAATGTGTCATGCCTTCATCATATATTCTCAAACACTTGATTGACATGCCAATGTTAATTTCACTACAAATATATAAACGCATCATTCTTTCTACATAACCACCTTTCTAACATGGACACACTACTCCACCTCTAAGTTTTCATTTGAAAAAACTTTACCAAATCCGGCCATGATGATCCATGTGAACCTTTGTCTCTCACCTCTAGGGAATTTACAATGAAGTCTTAGTGCTCCACCTTAACATGAACATTCCCTTGACCCAATCTGGACAAACTGGCCAAGTAATCCTTCATCGCTTACCTCTAGCTCCATTTACAATGGATTTCACCAATCCTTTTATAGGATTCATTACATGCAATTCATAGACACAATACCATGAGCTACCAAAAAACACGGGCTTGAAAAATAAAAACACATGCTTTGACCTAAAAATATATATTTAACTTGTTAACTCTTTCATAGAGTCAAGGTTAACCCAACATACATGCCCTCGCATATTCAATCTACCTAAATATATGTCTAGAATTTTCATAGGTGACCCAATAAACTATGGGTACGCATGCCTATCCAGGTCTTACAGACGTATGATCATTTACATGCAATCAATAATTTTTACAACTCCAAGGTAAATACATTTTATTCTTTCTTTCACAATGACTCAACAATCACCTCTCTTGTTGTTTCCTCCTCTCTAGTGATGTTAAACAAAAAATCATCTTACAAACACAAAAGAATGGTATTGAGGGAATGTAATACCTTGGGTTTTTTAGCCCCGTATTAAATAATGTATTTTTTTAATATATGAAAGGCCAGAGTGCCCAAAAAATTAAAAGAGGTCAAT
>JZKD02S0516176.1:0-16778 GCA_000966675.3 Picea glauca
TTGGGTCCCATTCTCATGGATTTTAAGGCATTAACCATGCAATTCGACCAGGAAGGCCACCAATATAAATTCCAAGGCATCACTGCTGGTTCACCTGAGGTCATTAGTTCCCATCTCATGGAAAAGCTGCTCAAAATAGGTTATTCTAGTGTCATTGCCCAACTCCATGCCATTCAAGCAACAGAAACACCCTCGGTGTTGCATGACCTCCAAGCTCTCCTTTCTAAACATCAAATGGTATTTTCCACTCCCGAAGGCCTCCCTTCTTCCTGTGGTGTTCATGATCATTCCATTCCCCTTGTACCTGGAAGCCTTCCTCCCAATATCTGTCCATATCGCCATCCCTTCTCACAAAAAAATGAAATTGAGAAAATGGTCCAAGAACTCCTTAATGCAGATGTTATCCACCCTAGTACGAGCCCTTGCTCTTCTCCTGTAGTCATGATCATGAAGAAAGAAGGTTTTTGGAGAATGTGTCCTGACTTCCGTGCCCTCAACAAACTGACCATTAAAGACAAATTTCCCATTCTTGTCGATGAACTCCTGGATGAATTGAGTGGTGCCCAATTCTTTACTAAACATGATCTTCGCTCGAGCTATCACCAGATATGTATGAAAGAGGCATGCATTCCCAAGATGACCTTTCACACTCATGAGGGCCACTATGAGTTTTTGGTCATGCCCTTTGGCTTGTGTAATGCCCCCTCCACCTTCCAAAGCCTCATGAATCATGTCTTCCATCCCTTTCTCTGTCATTTTGTCTTAGTTTTCTTTGATGATATCCTCATCTATAGAAAAACCTGGACCGACCATCTTACGCATGTGGATCAAGTTCTCCATCTCCTCTCCCAGCACCAACTTTTCCTGAAACAGTCTAAATGTGATTTTGGTGCCTCAGAAGTAGAATAATTGGGTCATTTGGTTGGAAAGGATGGCGTCAGGGTGGATCTGAAAAAGATTGAAGCTATGCAAGATTGGCCACACCCAAAGACTCTCAAAAGCTTGCATGGATTTCTGGGCTTAATAGGGTATTATCGCAATTTTGTTAAGAACTACAGAAAGATTGCAGCACCTCTCACTGCTCTCCTCAAAAAGAACTCTTTCACTTGGACTCCAGTCGTTGCTCAAGCTTTTCAAACCTTGAATATGGCCATGTGCACCACTCTGGTTCTAGCCCTTCCTGATTTCACAAAGACCCTTGTGTTGGAATGTGATGCCTCAGGGAAAGGAATTGGCGTAGCCTATCCTTATGTAAGAGGGTCGACCTTTGGCCTTCACCAGCAAGCAACTGTCTGAAAGGAATCTAGGAAAACCCATTTATGTAAAGGAATGTTGGCTATTCTGCATGTCGTTGAGCTGTGGCACCCTTATCTCTTGGGGAAATGCTTCCAAATCAAGACCAACCATCAAAGCCTCAAGTACTTTATGGAACAATTCATTTCCTCCCAAGAGCAACAAAAATGGGTGACTAAGCTCTTTTGTTATGATTATGAGATCATTTACAAGAATGGCAAAGACAATGTAGTGGCAGATGCACTGTCCTGAAAATATGAAGAAGAAGGATCCATTTTTTGTCTTTCCTTCATTATACCTGATTGGCTCCAAGCTGTGCGCCAGGAATGGCTTCAAGATCCCAAAATTTCACATCTGATCCAGCAAATGTAGATCAAGGCTCCAGCTCCCCTAGGGTACTCTTGGCTCCAGGATGAGCTTCGATACAAAGGCCGTTTGTATTTAAGTAAACAATGAAAGCTTAAATCCACGGTACTTTCTGAGCTTCATGCTACACCCACAATGGGGCACTCAGGGTTCACCAAAACATATGACAGAGTCAAACATTCTTTTTTTGGGGATGGTATGAAACATGACATCCGTAATTTTGTAGTTGAATGTGAGGTGTGTCAATGCAACAAGGGAGAAACAATTAAATCTCTGGGCACACTACAACCGCTCCCGATTCCCTCGGCTATTTGGAAGGATATCTCTATGGAATTTATTACCATCTTACCCAAATCAGGGAATAAATCAGTCATAATGGTGGTTGTGGATTTCATTTCCAAGTATTCTCATTTATGCGCTCTTCAACACCCATTTACTGCATCCACGGTGGCTCCATTAATGTTGCAGCAACCAAGATCACAAGAAGAAGCACCATGCACAAGAACACAAGAAGTATCCTGGGAAAACCTTCTCAACAAGGGAAGAAAACCCAGCCAAATCCTTTGCTATATTATTCAAGAGAAATACCTTCACCACCAAGAAAACCTATCACACAAGAGGGTGCTCAAGCCCTAGAAGACTAGCACCTAAGAGATGTGTGCACTTTTCCCAAGAAGGTGTACTTGCTGAAATTTCCAAACTCACTTGAAAGATATGTTTCCTCAAGGGGGAATTTACCTTTACTTATACTAAACTAAACCTATCAATAGAAGTGTCTATTGGCACAATAGGGCTGACCTAACTATCTTATAATATAATTAGTATTAACCAGATTAATTATCTTTTACATTAATTATTAGTCACATTAAGGTGGGGCCGACCTGTACCCTTTACATTACAATTAGGGTTACAGGCAGGTCTGACTCTTGAAAAATATAGCAAGGAATCTTATACACCCACTAGTTCTCAACCACTAGGATCACGTTCACATGTGCTTGTCCACAGGCATGTCCACTCAACAGATCTTCTTTCCCACTACATTACATAGGAGATTCATCTAGAGTTTCTCGTCAAATATTCTTCTCAAAGGAGGCTAATACATCATCTTCATTTATGTTCACATGACGATGCACCCAACACTTTGGGATTTCACACGTTCACCTTGTGCTTAGACACAGGCACATCCAACTCTGCAAATCACCTTTCTGATTGCGTTACAAGGGAGAATAATCTAGAGTTCTTCTCAACTCTCTATAAGGAGGATGTCATCACTACATTCCAGCTCTATCTCAGATAGGAACCACACACCCCTCTCAGGGGCTTTCTCTCAAGTTTTTAAGATGGAGAATATATCACATAGTTGCAATGATCAACATATATCAGGTTTGTAAGCTGGAGAATGTATCACATAGCTGCAATCATCAACACAGATGGGGTACTCAAATGGAGAAGCATTACATCATATGCTTTGGACTCAGACACAGGTTTGTAGAATTGGTAGCAGAGACTACATGAAGTCTCCACAAGGAGGTGCACAAGAATAGATTGCATAGTAATATGGGTTGGTAGAGAGATAAGAGAACCTCCTAGTTTTCATGGGTTGAACGGCTTAGAGGAATTCTTGACAAAATATGAGGAGGAAGTGTTGGAAAATCAAAGGTTGATATCCCTAGATATTTCTCTCAAGGCAACACCTGCAAGATGGTGGGGTGCACACAAAGAAACAATTCATGACTGGTATCAGTGTAAACGACTATTGCGCATTAGATTTGGCATAGAACAAGGGAGAAATACAGTGTAGAAGTATGATGGGTGAGGAACACCAGTTGAGAACTTAGAGAAGTGCAAAACACAATGAAGGATGACACCACTAGAGTAATGGCCTCATCACTTTATTCATACATTGGAAGGGATCTTAGGGAACTAGTACATAGACCAGAAGATGTACAGAGGCACTACAGAATGGGCAGGATTATAGCAGAATTTTGTAGTAACCTTCTCATTCAAGAATGAGAACCCAAACATTGATTTAGCGCTGAAACTAATAAGGGGAGTGATATTTCTTAATTAACCATTGATCGAAATCCTAACAGAATATCAACAGCAGAACAGACAGGCAGTCAAAGATTTACTCTCATGTTATCATGTCGAAGAAGAAGCACTAGATGAAGATGATCCACGCAAAATTCAGATCACAGAGGTTGAAGGAGAGATAGAGGTGGAAGGTCCATCTCTGGATTCATAGGCATTTGTGTCACCTATCGAAGTCAATAAATTCAACATTGGGACGAACAACAATCCTAAAATGGAAATATTGGAGACTACTAGGATGAGAAAACACTAGAAAGGATAACATAGTTATTGCATGAATATAATGACCTGATTCCAACAACCTTTATAAAGATGAAAGGCATAGCAGGGGAGCTATGTGAGATGAATACACCCCTCAAACCCGAGGCTAGACCTGTCATACAGATACCTTATAGGATGAATCCAGTGTATAAGTAGAAAGTGAAAGAAGAAATTGACCGAATATTGGAACCTGGCATTATAGAACCAGTAGAGGAATATGAATGGATCAATCCCATGGTAGTCCAGGAAAGAAGCAAGGGGGGATAAGGATTTTTGTAGACTTGAGGAAACTCAATGATGCTTGCTTACATGACCCTTTCCCTACCCCCTTTACAGATGAGGTGTTGGAAAATGTGGGAGGCCAGGAATCATATTCATTCACAGATAGATTCTAAGGTTACCACCAGATCAAAATAGCTCTAGAGGATAGGTATAAGAATGGGGATCCTACCAATATACAGTCATTCCCTTTGGATTGAAGAATGCACCAGCTATCTTTTCAAGGGTAGTCATAGCTGCTTTTAAGGAATTCATACATCAATTTCTAGAAGTATATATGGATGACTGAACTATGTATAGTCTTTTGAAAGACCATGTAGAAGTTTTATGACTAATGTTGGAAAGATGTAGGCAATGTTAGATATCATTAAACATCAAGAAATGAATTTTTGGTACACCTTTTGGGATATTGTTGGGACATATAGTGTGAAAACAGGGATTACTGGTTGACCCTGCTAAGATTGNCATTCCCCTTGTACCTGGAAGCCTTCCTCCCAATATCTGTCCATATCGCCATCCCTTCTCACAAAAAAATGAAATTGAGAAAATGGTCCAAGAACTCCTTAATGCAGATGTTATCTACCCTAGTACGAGCCCTTGCTCTTCTCCTGTAGTCATGATCATGAAGAAAGAAGGTTCTTGGAGAATGTGTCCTGACTTCCGTGCCCTCAACAAACTGACCATTAAAGACAAATTTCCCATTCTTGTCGATGAACTCCTGGATGA
The DNA here is from genome assembly GCA_000966675.3 of Picea glauca. Classification (NCBI taxonomy): domain Eukaryota; kingdom Viridiplantae; phylum Streptophyta; class Pinopsida; order Pinales; family Pinaceae; genus Picea; species Picea glauca. Next base: position 5,017 of record JZKD02S0516176.1, read on the forward strand.
ATTGAGTGGTGCCCAATTCCTTAATAAACATGATCTTCGCTCGATCTATCACCAGATATGTATGAAAGAGGCATGCATTCCCAAGATGACCTTTCACACTCATGAGGGCCACTATGAGTTTTTGGTCATGCCCTTTGGCTTGTGTAATGCCCCCTCCACCTTCCAAAGCCTCATGAATCATGTCTTCCATCCCTTTCTCTGTCATTTTGTCTTAGTTTTCTTTGATGATATCCTCATCTATAGAAAAACCTGGACCGACCATCTTACGCATGTGGATCAAGTTCTCCATCTCCTCTCCCAGCACCAACTTTTCCTGAAACAGTCTAAATGTGATTTTGGTGCCTCAGAAGTAGAATACTTGGGTCATTTGGTTGGAAAGGATGGCGTCAGGGTGGATCTGAAAAAGATTGAAGCTATGCAAGATTGGTCACACCCAAAGACTCTCAAAAGCTTGCATGGATTTCTGGGCTTAACAGGGTATTATCGCAATTTTGTTAAGAACTACAGAAAGATTGCAGCACCTCTCATTGCTCTCCTCAAAAATAACTCTTTCACTTGGACTCCAGCCGTTGCTCAAGCTTTTCAAACCTTGAATATGGCCATGTGCACCACTCTGGTTCTAGCCCTTCCTGATTTCACAAAGACCCTTGTGTTGGAATGTGATGCCGCGGGGAAAGGAATTGGCGTAGCCTATACTTATGTAAGAGGGTCGACCTTTGGCCTTCACCAGCAAGCAACTGTCTGAAAGGAATCTAGGAAAACCCATTTATGTAAAGGAATGTTGGCTATTCTGCATGCCGTTGAGCTGTGGCACCCTTATCTCTTGGGGCAATGCTTCCAAATCAAGACCAACCATCAAAGCCTCAAGTACTTTATGGAACAATGCATTTCCTCCCAAGAGCAACAAAAATGGGTGACTAAGCTCTTTTGTTATGATTATGAGATCATTTACAAGAATGGCAAAGACAATGTAGTGGCAGATGCACTGTCCTGAAAATATGAAGAAGAAGGATCCATTTTTTGTCTTTCCTTCATTATACCTGATTGGCTCCAAGCTGTGCGCCAGGAATGGCTTCAAGATCCCAAAATTTCACATCTGATCCAGCAAATGTAGATCAAGGCTCCAGCTCCCCTAGGGTACTCTTGGCTCCAGGATGAGCTTCGATACAAAGGCCGTTTGTATTTAAGTAAACAATGAAAGCTTAAATCCACGGTACTTTCTGAGCTTCATGCTACACCCACAATGGGGCACTCAGGGTTCACCAAAACATATGACAGAGTCAAACATTCTTTTTTTGGGGATGGTATGAAACATGACATCCGTAATTTTGTAGTTGAATGTGAGGTGTGTCAATGCAACAAGGGAGAAACAATTAAATCTCTGGGCACACTACAACCGCTCCCGATTCCCTCGGCTATTTGGAAGGATATCTCTATGGAATTTATTACCATCTTACCCAAATCAGGGAATAAATCAGTCATAATGGTGGTTGTGGATTTCATTTCCAAGTATTCTCATTTATGCGCTCTTCAACACCCATTTACTGCATCCACGGTGGCTCCATTAATGTTGCAGCAACCAAGATCACAAGAAGAAGCACCATGCACAAGAACACAAGAAGTATCCTGGGAAAACCTTCTCAACAAGGGAAGAAAACCCAGCCAAATCCTTTGCTATATTATTCAAGAGAAATACCTTCACCACCAAGAAAACCTATCACACAAGAGGGTGCTCAAGCCCTAGAAGACTAGCACCTAAGAGATGTGTGCACTTTTCCCAAGAAGGTGTACTTGCTGAAATTTCCAAACTCACTTGAAAGATATGTTTCCTCAAGGGGGAATTTACCTTTACTTATACTAAACTAAACCTATCAATAGAAGTGTCTATTGGCACAATAGGGCTGACCTAACTATCTTATAATATAATTAGTATTAACCAGATTAATTATCTTTTACATTAATTATTAGTCACATTAAGGTGGGGCCGACCTGTACCCTTTACATTACAATTAGGGTTACAGGCAGGTCTGACTCTTGAAAAATATAGCAAGGAATCTTATACACCCACTAGTTCTCAACCACTAGGATCACGTTCACATGTGCTTGTCCACAGGCATGTCCACTCAACAGATCTTCTTTCCCACTACATTACATAGGAGATTCATCTAGAGTTTCTCGTCAAATATTCTTCTCAAAGGAGGCTAATACATCATCTTCATTTATGTTCACATGACGATGCACCCAACACTTTGGGATTTCACACGTTCACCTTGTGCTTAGACACAGGCACATCCAACTCTGCAAATCACCTTTCTGATTGCGTTACAAGGGAGAATAATCTAGAGTTCTTCTCAACTCTCTATAAGGAGGATGTCATCACTACATTCCAGCTCTATCTCAGATAGGAACCACACACCCCTCTCAGGGGCTTTCTCTCAAGTTTTTAAGATGGAGAATATATCACATAGTTGCAATGATCAACATATATCAGGTTTGTAAGCTGGAGAATGTATCACATAGCTGCAATCATCAACACAGATGGGGTACTCAAATGGAGAAGCATTACATCATATGCTTTGGACTCAGACACAGGTTTGTAGAATTGGTAGCAGAGACTACATGAAGTCTCCACAAGGAGGTGCACAAGAATAGATTGCATAGTAATATGGGTTGGTAGAGAGATAAGAGAACCTCCTAGTTTTCATGGGTTGAACGGCTTAGAGGAATTCTTGACAAAATATGAGGAGGAAGTGTTGGAAAATCAAAGGTTGATATCCCTAGATATTTCTCTCAAGGCAACACCTGCAAGATGGTGGGGTGCACACAAAGAAACAATTCATGACTGGTATCAGTGTAAACGACTATTGCGCATTAGATTTGGCATAGAACAAGGGAGAAATACAGTGTAGAAGTATGATGGGTGAGGAACACCAGTTGAGAACTTAGAGAAGTGCAAAACACAATGAAGGATGACACCACTAGAGTAATGGCCTCATCACTTTATTCATACATTGGAAGGGATCTTAGGGAACTAGTACATAGACCAGAAGATGTACAGAGGCACTACAGAATGGGCAGGATTATAGCAGAATTTTGTAGTAACCTTCTCATTCAAGAATGAGAACCCAAACATTGATTTAGCGCTGAAACTAATAAGGGGAGTGATATTTCTTAATTAACCATTGATCGAAATCCTAACAGAATATCAACAGCAGAACAGACAGGCAGTCAAAGATTTACTCTCATGTTATCATGTCGAAGAAGAAGCACTAGATGAAGATGATCCACGCAAAATTCAGATCACAGAGGTTGAAGGAGAGATAGAGGTGGAAGGTCCATCTCTGGATTCATAGGCATTTGTGTCACCTATCGAAGTCAATAAATTCAACATTGGGACGAACAACAATCCTAAAATGGAAATATTGGAGACTACTAGGATGAGAAAACACTAGAAAGGATAACATAGTTATTGCATGAATATAATGACCTGATTCCAACAACCTTTATAAAGATGAAAGGCATAGCAGGGGAGCTATGTGAGATGAATACACCCCTCAAACCCGAGGCTAGACCTGTCATACAGATACCTTATAGGATGAATCCAGTGTATAAGTAGAAAGTGAAAGAAGAAATTGACCGAATATTGGAACCTGGCATTATAGAACCAGTAGAGGAATATGAATGGATCAATCCCATGGTAGTCCAGGAAAGAAGCAAGGGGGGATAAGGATTTTTGTAGACTTGAGGAAACTCAATGATGCTTGCTTACATGACCCTTTCCCTACCCCCTTTACAGATGAGGTGTTGGAAAATGTGGGAGGCCAGGAATCATATTCATTCACAGATAGATTCTAAGGTTACCACCAGATCAAAATAGCTCTAGAGGATAGGTATAAGAATGGGGATCCTACCAATATACAGTCATTCCCTTTGGATTGAAGAATGCACCAGCTATCTTTTCAAGGGTAGTCATAGCTGCTTTTAAGGAATTCATACATCAATTTCTAGAAGTATATATGGATGACTGAACTATGTATAGTCTTTTGAAAGACCATGTAGAAGTTTTATGACTAATGTTGGAAAGATGTAGGCAATGTTAGATATCATTAAACATCAAGAAATGAATTTTTGGTACACCTTTTGGGATATTGTTGGGACATATAGTGTGAAAACAGGGATTACTGGTTGACCCTGCTAAGATTGCAGTCATTGTAAATTTACCACCACCAAAGTTAGTGTGCCAGTTAAGAGCCACATTGGGACATACAGGCTACTACAATAAGTTTATAAAGGGGTATGCATAGATTACTGCACCAATGGAAAAAATGTTAAAGAAAGACACTAGATTTCAGCAGAATGAGGATTGTCAGCAAGGATTGGACACTCTAAAGGAAAAGATGGTGGCATCACCTATATTGGTATTTCCAGATTGGGAAAATACATTTCATGTGCAAGTAGATGCATCAACAATAACACTTGGAGCAATTTTGGTGTAGCCGGGAGCAGGGGAATTAGACCATTCTAAAGCCTTTGCAAGCAGGAAGTTGTCAAAATCTTTGAAGAGTTACAACACCATGGAAAGAGAATGCCTAGCCATGGTATATGCACTTCAGAATTTTGGACATTATTTATTGGGTAAACACTTTAAAATGTTCATAGATCATTCTACCCTAAAATATCTAGTCAACAAGTTAGTGTCGGGGGGGAGGATATGTAGATGGTTGTTATTATTCCAAGAATTTGATTTTGAAGTAATAGTCAAACTAGGGAAGTTGAATGCAGGACCTGACCACCTATCAAGGGTAACCAATGGAGAGGAACCTACTAACTTGGAAGACAACTTCCCTGATGTGTAGTTATTTTTAGTACATGTAGATGATGAATACTTTGTTGATATTATTGAATACTTAAGTACAAGAGTTGCGCCGTAGGAATTTAGTACTACGCAGAAGAAAAACCTGGTAGTCAGAGTTGCAGACTATAAATTCATTGTAGTTCATTTATACAAGATGGGAGTAGATATCATTTTGAGAAGGTGTGTATCGGAACATGAACGACCCAAGTTTTTAGCAGAATCTCATGAAGGCATAGTTGGAGGAAACTATGTAGGAAAATTGCGTGCAAGACTATGGTGGCCAATAGTTCATAAAGATGCCAAGGAATATTTCCATAACTATGATGTCTATCAGAGGGTTGGAAAACCCAACAGGAGGGATGAGATGCCCCTAAGACCACAAGTAAATTTGTAGGTATTTGAAAAATGGGAAATAGATTTTTATGGACCTATTAATCCACCAACAAGATGGTCAAGAGCCAGATATATCATTACTGCGACCGAATACTTAACCATGTGGGTAGAAGCAAGACCAGTCAAAGATTGCAGTGAAAAAAAACAACACACTTCTTATTTGAGTAGGTGATCACTAGATTTGGATGTCCTAGGATTTTGATGAGTGACCAAGGCACTCATTTTATTAATAGTACCATCAAGTCTATGACTGAGTAGTTTGACGTATATCACTAGAAGAGTACACCATATCATCCTTAGGCGAATGGGACAGTAGAATCTTTCAATAATATTTTGAAAAATGATTTGACTAAGATCTGCAATGTTAACAAGGATGATTGGGACTTGAAAATACCAACAATACTATGGGAATATAGGACCACATGAAAGAAGTTGACAAGACAGACGCCATTCATATTGGTGTATTGACAGGAAGCAGTGGTGCCATTAGAATTTCGGGTACCTAGTATGCATGTAGCAACAATTACCAACATGACCAAAAGAGGCATAGTATAGGACAAGTTAAGTCAACTAATGGAAATGGAAGAGGACAGGATTCTGGTAGGATTTCACCAGGAAGTACAGAAAGAAATGGACAATTCCTGACATGACAGACACATTAAAAAGAAGATATTTAAGGAGGGATACCTAGTTCTTCTCTATGACAACAATTTTTTGCAACACCCTGGTAAGTTCAGAATGAATTGTCTAGGGCCATATGCGGTAAATACTGTCACAGATGGAAGATCTGTGCAGGTAAAGGACTTGGGAGGACCATAACTAAAAGGAATGGTCGACGATATTCCACTGAAACCATACAGGGACAGATGACCTACTAGCTTTTAAAAGTTACAGTACAATAAGAAAGTCATGTATATAGTGTTCTATAGTAGATATTAGGAAAATAAACTGATAAAAAGAAATAAAAGGGAGAAAAATTAGAAAAAGGAATACAAAAGAAGAAAAATACAAAAAGAGGTAGAAGTTGGCTAAACAACAGGCAAGTGGAAAAACATCACGCACAACAATTACTGCGACAACATAGATAGACAATGCGTAGGAAAAATTGGACTCGGCACAAATGCACGGAAAAAGTGAAAAACAATTATGATCAGGTTTATAAAGTGCGGAAAGCACACGTTCGCTCGACACTTAGTGATTTTTTAGTACAGAGCGAGATAGAATTGTGTTCCTATTATCGGAAAAATCAGTAAGTGCTGGCACAAACTAATCTCCCTAACTTCAACAAGAAATTAGAACAAAACATAGCAGAATACAAGCTTCTCCTTAGATTTCATTGTAATGTAAACTAGTTCAATGAGGGACAAATAACATATCGTTTAAATGATGTTTGAGCCTCTCTAGTATCGTCCTTGCTCTATATTTGTATTTTTGGGATGTTGAACCTGTTAAGAAGCACAAACCAACAAAGAGAGAGTATAATGATATATATATTCCAATGAAACCTATGCATAAGATCAAGGAATTATACAATAAAAATGGAGACACTTTTATAGGAAAKAAATGTATCACTGCATTATATTAATGAAAGTGGAGAATACAACCTATGCCTTGATGTTGTAAGGTCCCTTCCAATGGCCCTTTTTCTTCAACACACACACCTTTTCTCCAATGCTTTTGATGAAGAGTATTCACAACCTGACTTGGAAAKCTAAAGCAAAACTATCACAAGTACAATCTTCAACATAATTCTTCAGGGATAAGCCAACCTAAMTTTTCCCATGTGAGATCCCTCTTTATATAGAGTGAAGAGGGATGGATGAAGAGATTAAGATGATCCTACTAAATCAAAGAAGTGGGTGAGATCCAAACTGATCAGAGGCCACCTCATCCTTATGGAGATTCCTTTCTAGAACCTTCAATAATTTCACCCTTTTCCTTTGCTTGAGCATCGTTGCACCCTAAACACAAGTAGCCTGCAACAACACTGCAGTCCACTGTGGTCGAACATGCGACGATCAGGGATCGTCGCACCCTTATCATTTGGAAAGGTGTGATGATATTCTTTGGTAGGGTTTTTAAGAAAGGAGATATGATTCTATTTCCCAGGGAGAAAGTCTTATTTCTTCAATAGCTTCAGGGAACAGAGGAGTAAGAAATACACATATCATCAGTGATCATGGGGGTGACCAAAATAATATGTAACAGTGCCCTAAGTGTAATTGTGCGAAGAAGATAGAAATTTTTCAAATCACATACAACATGACACCACCAAAGTTTGGCGCTCCGGGGAAGTACGTATGGGTTACTCGATAGGGCCAAAGGAGGAAGGAAAGGATGGTGGAGACTAAGAACATCATCGAGATCGAAGATGTCACCACTTCCGAGACAGACTCACTCAGCCCAAAAAGGGTTGAGGAGGAAACATCGAAAAAGGAACAAGGGGAAGTAGGCCATAGTTTTGGGACTCGAAATGGTATTACAAACCCTAATCCCAAAACACTGTCTAAACCTAATGAAATGAAGGGTCAGCAATAGGGTCGGGACAAAGAGGAGGTGTTGGTTGAGGACATCACCAACCAGCTGGAATCCAAGGGGAATAAGATGACATAGAAATAGCAGAAGCAGGGTCATCTACCATCGGGAAGAAAAGAAAGGTGTAGGACACCTCATAAATTACACTTCCCTACCTCCGAGATGCAACGGTCACTATAGAGGACATGCTCGAAAACGTACCTAAAATAAGGTACTCAGACCATGATGTGCGCGATGCAACAAAATTATCAGACTTGGCCAAGGAATCCTACTTAGAGAACACATGAGAAATTGTACCCCTAGGAAAACCAATCATGGAGCCCGCGTAGTGGATAACAGGGCTCTATAACTCTGGGATAATGAACCTCCTAGACATACCATACTTCGGGCATGGTAAAAGTGTTGGGATTTGCATCAAACAATTGCTAGCCCAGGTACATGGTGACATTATTTGGATGGATAGGCTAGTACAGCTTGATGTGGCATTGCTCGCCAAAATTATGGGATTACCCATAGTGGGCGCACACTTAGAGGAATACTTGGACAATAAAGCATGCGAGAAGGAGATCATCGAGCTAGTCAAGGCACAATTTGGTACCAGCAGAGTAAACCAGGGTATTATGCTTAGAGATATCAATGATAACATGACAAGGTTCACCAACAAGCTCATGGCTTGAAAACTATTGAGGAAGTGCAGAAAAGAAGAGGCTCCAATGGGAGTCATCGCATTCGTCGTGCAGTGTGCGAAGGGAGTAATTTTCAGTTGATCGTCGTACCTCCTAAACCAATTCTTGATTTATTTCAGAGATGCATAGGATAATGGAACTGAGTTCCATTATTCTTGGCTCATTATCCTCATAGATTTGCTAGGATGGCAGAAGCCAAATTTTTTATCCTTTCTGGATAGGAAAGGGAAGTGCTACACAACCATATATGAATCCTTCTGGAAGGCCAAGGACAACAAAAATCAGCATGTGAATAACACGGTGTTCGTTATGCTATTGGAAGAGATACAACAATGCACAACCAATGTGTAGCGCATTCCTATGGAAGTGGTCCAAGAAACTGAAGGGATAGCCAGGTTTAAGGAATCTAGGCACCATATGTGGATCCAGGCCACAAGGGATCCAAAGAAGGAATTGTTTGAGATGAAATATTGCGTCATAAGGGAAGAAATTGACTGGATAATCAAAGACTGTCTTGCACAGTGGAAGATTCCAATAGAAAAACTAGAAACAAGGCCAACCGCAATGCAATCAACCAAACCTAAGGGGAAAGCCGAAGCAGGTCCTTCAACAAAGACAAACAACCCAGCTACTAACATTAGGAAGGCTACAATGTGCACTCGGGCTTCAGGAAGTAGCATAGTGCCAAAGAGACCAAGTAGGAAAAAAATGGTGCACAGGGTAGACATTCAGCAGGATGCCAAGAAGAGGGAAACATCTCAGGCTGGTGAGGAAAGGGCATAGGTGACGATGAGTGGGGTGCATCCCTCATAGACAAAAAGGATGACAATGCAGACAGAGAAGATGCACAAAAATATGAAGTACACCAAGGAGGACCCAGTCATCACCTTGATAGAGGATGATACTAATTTAGTGGTGGACAAGGTACAATATAGGGGGGAATAAGTGGTCCACACTGCAGAAGAACAGAGAGAAGAGATAATGTCCAAACTCATAGAAGTCCATGAAACTCTACAACGGTTAAAAATTCATGCAGTACCATAGGCCACAATGAAGCAACATGAAAATACATAGTGAACCCCTGATCAGAAAGAAGGAGATGAGACAGTTCAGATAGTAGTGCAGGGCGGGGATACATTCACAGTCATGCGATAGATGGTCAGAATGGATCAAGAGACCACGCAGAAATCCATGGGGTAGGTTTACCACTTTGAGGTAGTCATGGCGTAGATACCCACACAAGCACTATACAGACTCTAGGCTAGTATAATGCATGAAGTACAATCTAGAGCCCGCATGGATGCCACTAACTTGGAGGTTGGTAGAGGAGTCGTAGAGATGTTACATATCACCTACGACCAATTGACCTCAGAGAAGGAGGATTAAAAAGAAGGCACTAACAAGCTAGATCATGGGCTAACAATGATATATGACCGCATTCCATATAGCGCGCAAGCGCCAGATAGGAGTGTAGATGAAAATATAAAGATTATTGTGCAGACAATTGAAGGATATAGGTAGGAAATTGAGGAGTTGAAAGAAAAAACTTAATCCTACGACTCCTCCTGAGGTTCGAGAGAAAAGAGAATAACAAACCACACTCTAGATAGAGGAAATGGCAAGGTAAGAAAAGGAAGTCTCATAACTGTTTGACAGAAATACGCAGATTTGGACCACTTTGGAAGACGATGAAAAGGTCCAACAATTGGATCAACAAGAAGAGAAAATCAATGCTACCATGAATAAGAAGTGACAGAAAAACATGAGCATTATCGAGTGCTTGAAGGGCATTTAGGAGATGAAGACCCTGCAAACAGAGTTAAAGACAATGCAGATTAATAAGTAGAAAATACAAGCCTAGTTGGAGCCCCTCCAGGAACAAACAACACATATAATTGCAGAGATAAAGGAAGAGAATACAAGGATGGTGCAAGAACATTCAGAAAGCGCAACATTGTTACACGAATAGATAACAATGTAGATAGTTGAGGCACTAACAGATAAAGATTCCCAAGTGAAATAAAAAGGGAAGGAACTAGTAGAGAATTTCCACATCTTGGTGAAGGTTGTACAGGGAGCGCGCACCACCTGAGTGGCTTAGGAGGAGCCACATGTCAGTTTTGGGGGCTTATTGGAGCAGGCCTATTGTGGGAATAAATTGTATTTTGGGCACATGCCTATTTTGGGGAGAAAGATCTATTTTGGGAACAAGTTCATTTTTGGAGGGAAGGATCTATTTTTGGAGCATACACAACAGGCGGCAGGAATGCAACATGCAGAAAAAGAAGAAAAAGTGATGTGGTGTGCATGCAAATAGGCCTAACCATGTTAGGGTTATGGTTTTTAACAAAGATTGTAACAGCTATAAGCCTAAAATGTAGTATAAATAAAGACCTAGGAGGTCTAGGTCGAGGTCCGCCAGTTGATCATTAAGAGTTAGTTGGTTGGGAAGCCATGGATTGTAATAATTTCTGTGGTAGAGTGAAATAAGCTAGTCTTTAAGGGTTAGGTCACAGGATGAGGATCCTGGTGTGATCTAATAATCCTCCCAGAGGGTACTTACCCTCATTTTGATTGTAATACTGAAGATGTAATGAATGCAACACAAGATTTTGCAGTTGAATAAATAAAAGATAAGAGAAGCCAAATCTTTGTGGACGTAGCCCTGGGAGGGGGTGAACCACGGTAAAATATTATGTTTTATATGATTTTTAATGAATGCTTTTCTTTTCTGTTAATCATTAGCTCAAGAATGAATGGTTAAAATAGTTATAACAACATGCATGCATAGGTTTAAAGATGAATGAATAATAGAAGTATATGAATGATTAATAATGATGATGTATGAGGAAAATAATCTAAACACAATACCCACTCATTCCTAGATTGCAAACACCTGAGTATTGTAGTCCCCCATAAAAGCTATCTCAGGTGAGATTGTGTTGTGCACCTTGTGCGCAGTGTTTCCTTATGGTTTCCTAGGAGGGTCGATAGTTTTGAGGGTTTTGTTGGAAACCTGTTTGAGAGCATAACTTGGGTCAGCCCAAGTTAACCAACAGATCAACAAATATTTCTATGTGGGATCTAAAACTAACACAAGAAAAGCAATAAGAGGGTATGGATATGTAAGATTCTAGCTTGAGTCAGGAGGATTTATGGGAATAGAACATATGTTATATGTTTTGTTCGACAACACAGGTATTCCAACAGAGGACGAACACCTTCAGTAACCACTCACATAACCAGATCAAAGATCAACACACCGATGTTTTCACGTGGTAAAACCCCTACGG
>JZKD02S0516199.1:0-18404 GCA_000966675.3 Picea glauca
AACGTGGCAAGAGAGACGTTCCAGTGGAAAACGTGGCAAGAGCGACGTTAACGTGGCAATAGCGACGTTAACGTGGCAAGAGAGACGTCAACGTGGCAAGACCGACGTTATCGGGCAACATGATTTTTTTTATTTATAAATTTCCTCTATTTTGCGACAATATGGACAATTTTGTCCATAATGTCGCAAATAAAACGTCAGAATTTTTACAATATGTACTAGTGACATCACTATGAACCAATTCTAGAATCCCCTTTTCCCTTATCGCTCCAGATGAGAACCTCACCCGAATTTGTTTTTTATATATACAATGTTCACAAAAGTTGACTTCTAAATTATATTAAGGAAAGTGTTTGACCATACCTTTGTTATGCATAGCTCGAAGTTCTTTTTCTCTAATGTTTCCCATCCTCTCATGTCATAGCATGGCCGAGCCGACTTGACGATGACTTGTCGAGTCGGTTGGAATCGACTCAACCCAAGTTCAGTCAAGTTGAGTTGACTTCAGGAACAACGATGTTGTTGCATCCAATTGAGTTGATATTCCCTAATAACTTGTATAAGGTTCCAATCCGAAATCCTTTCATTAAGAGAATCACACCTCTGACCATCTTGCACGTATCCTTTTGAAATAGAGTGTGCACTTCTGCATCACTCATATTGCTAACAAATATCAAGTTTATTGCCAAACCCGAAATAAGTAACACACATGGAAGGGTTCTACTCCTCCCATCCTGTAGTATCAGTTAGACTCTTCCCTGTATGACAATTTTGGTTGTCTAGTTGTCCCCCAAGAACACATATCCTCCTTCATATCATTCATATTTGCAGAACCATTCTCTATGTGGTGTTGTTAGCATTGAAAGTCACATTTGACTGCTATAGTGTAAGATCAACACCCATCAGAATGTAAAAGATAAGTTTTGGTTTGAATAGGTGGACCAACAAGATTGAGAAAGAAAGGGAGAGGGTATAAAACTACATATTAGTAGGCTACACCATTGGGCAATGAGTCACACAAACAGCCTGAAGTTAGAAGGAATTTGAAAATCATATCGGAAAAATGGATTATAAGATGGCATATGGAAGAAAGGATAAGTTAACATAAAGTAGATCATCCATTAAAAAAATATCATATCTGCAAAACAGATTAGAAATATACTTGAAAAAACACAATGAGTTATAGGTAATCACAACAAACCCTTTGCTGCTCAAGAATCTATACATCAAATACAACCATTGATCCTCAAAAGCTACAGTTCATTCAAGCAAGATATAAATGAAGATGGATAACAAAGAGAACACAATCCAATATAAAAAATCTCATGAATATTCAATGTCAGGAATATTTACATGATAAAAATTCCCTCAGGCTTACAAATGAACACACACAGGGAAACTGCCTGCTCCTACTCTCTCTAGCCTCTCTTGTCTCATGAATCCAACCCTTCTCCAAGAGATCCCTCCTTCATTAAATATAAAATAACATCAAAATATCCTTAGGAGGTCGAATTCCATATCTTTTATTGGATTCTATGCCTTAGAGATAGGTGGCAACAGTCAAAGAGACAAAAATCCAACAAACTGCTAATTTTCAAGAAATTGTTGGAAGTCATTAATAAATTGTTTCCAACTCACTACATGAGGTCTTTAATGGAGATAAAACTTAGGTGTAGGTTTCCCTTAGCATCTAAATAATCTCTGAGAAGTCGTTCGAACCCTCCTTGACAGGTGGCAACCTCCCAACAAGGTGAATATCCAACAACTATGCAAAACAACGAGTTTGCAACACATTTCGCAGTGCACTGGTGTTTTAATTGTTTATCTCAAATGCCAAACTGGGCTAGGCTGAAATTTGGTCATCAATTCAACAAGGATATCATCTTCCTCCACAAAAAATTTCAGAGGAACCTAGATTAGCATTCAAAAATGTCCTCTGCTGTGTGCTAATTTCTTAAAAATAGTCAAAAATACCATTTCGCAGCGCCGATGCTACGAAATTTCTTGTAGCAGTTCGTTTCACTTTTTCCAATGTTTTATCATTTCAAAACTCTATCAGGTGTCTCAATAGTGTTGTAAACTTCATTATATTGATATATGGCTTAGAGGAAAGCACCACAACTAATACTCATGGCTTACAACTCATAGCCATCACCCAAAAAATGTTGTAAAATGCATAAAAATAGGTTAACATCATTAACAACATTTACAAATTTAAGCCTGCTTCAACAAATGATCAACCACACATTGTAAATGGATAGGGGTAAGAATTCACTTGTTTAAGGATGAATTTTAAAGGATGCAAAAGGTGAAAGTTTCAACAGTCCTAGAACAAAGGGTTCACAACACAATTCGCAACGCCAACAAATATATCAGTAAAAAAACCTCCTCTCAACCTTCAAATAACATGATACCCCTTATGAAGTATCCAATAGACTTGATATTGATGCAGATAATTGGGGATTTTAACACGTGTCTGCAAACTATTCAACCTCCAACACTCTCCTTCAACCAGTTCGTAGCACATGGCTTAAACAGAATTTGCACACTTGGAGGAAGCTGTTAGAAACTTTATGACATAATCCCTAAGAATTTGTTTAAAATACAATCTCTGAAAACAATAAGATCTTCTGTGTCATGATTCTTTAACCCTACAATTCTATGTGCTAACATCTGTCTCCACAGGGGTTGGCATGCTCCCTGTGAGCTGCCAAGAACATGCAGTTCAGTGCCTTATCCATTCCATCTTTGCATACTGTATTACTGAAAACATATCCACCCCTTATTGAAAAAAAAAACACTGTCATAAGCTACAAACTGAGCTCACACTGTAGACAAATTCAAACTGAAAATCACATGCTCATGGAGTGAGCTTATTTATGTACATCAACCTACACTAATCTACCCAACTCAACTTCCTAATTAAGTAATATGATATATCCAATACAACTAGTCAAATAACTATTTGGAATGTGATACTTGTTTCTGGTCTTGAAATATTAAAATGGACAATGATAAAATAAATATGGATGAGAGTATAGTTGAAACTGATATCCACAGTGCATAAGTGATACAAAATTTGACCTAACAAAAATCTCCACATATGATGCCATTGAATCATAAAAAACATGAGATAATACCTCAATAAAGATTTTCATTACCGGTCCCAACTGAATATTGGATTGCCTCTCCATATTTTCTGCTTCATGACTGCTGGCAATATTAATTATCTGCAAAACTGAAGCATATTGGAGGCTGATTTCAGTGTTTTCAAATGGAGATTCTATTATATTAAGTACCTCCCCACATTGTTCAAAGTAATGAAAAATTTCATCAAGAATCATATTCATGGATCTGCTCGTCTGCTTTAACTTTAGTTTCTTGAGAAAAAATATCATTTTGAAAATCATGAGAAACATGTTGAAAATCTCGAGGAATAATTTCTTCAACAATTCCTTGATTACAAACACTATGATGGGTAGATTTTCTATATAAATTATTAAATTCCATACACCATCCTTCATATAGGATATCATCACTATAACCTTGTTTTCAATAATTATTGAATGCAATATGAAAATCTTTCAACGACTAAATGCTAGTAGCCATAAGAGATCTACACCACTCACAAGCCTTTCCTTCCAAGGAGTTCCTGAAAAGCTTGATCTGAACATCCTCATGCATGATCTGAAGATGATAAATAAAATCATGGAAATCTATCAAGTGCTCAGCTGGTACTTCCCAATCTTCTCCTCTAAATCTGGGGATGCAACCTTCTCATTCATCTCTACTAGGCACTGGATTTGGAAAACCGACTATATTTGACAAATCGCATAAAGCATACCTTTGAGCCATAATTTTGTCCATTTCAAACTAGTGGGGTCACCTATAAATTCATCTATAATGAAGTTAGAGTCGCCAGGTAGAATATTGTAGTCAAGCTTGTAACTTGCTCCTGTCTACCATCAAGAGTTGGATCTAATCATTGTCGTTCTCCCAGAGAAGATTTCTTCACTTCCCACCCTGACAACGATGCCAAAAATGTTAGCACTGAAAGTCACACTTTTACTACTAAAGTGTAAGTTCAACACCCATCCGAATGTAAAAGATAAGTTTTGGTTTGAATATGTGGATCAAAAATATTGAGAAATAAAGGGAGAGGGAATCAAACTGCATATCAGTAGGCTGCACCATTGGGCAATGGAGTCACATAAATACCCTGAAGTTAGAAGGAATTTGAAAAGCATATCCGAAAAAATGGATTATAAGATGGCATATGGAAGAAATGATAAGTTAACATAAAGTAGATCATCCATTAAACAAAGATAATCTCTGCAAAAAAGATTAGAAAGCTACTTGAATAAACACAATGAGTTATAGGCAATCACAACAAACCCTTTGCTGCTCAAGAATCTATACATCAAATACATCCATTGATCCTCAAAATCTACAATTCATTCAAGCAAGACAGAAATGAAGATGAATAACAAAGAAAACACAATCTGATATAACAAATCTCATGAATCTTCAATGTCAGGAATATTTACATGATAAAAATTCCCTCAGGCTTACAAATGAACACACACACAGAAACTGCCTGCTCCTACTCTCTCTAGCCTCTCTTGGCTCATGAATCCAACCCTTCTCCAAGAGCTCCCTCCTTCATTAAATATAAAATAGAATCAAAATATCCTTAGGAGTTCGAATCCCATCTCTTTCATTGGATCTTATGCCTTGGAGATAGGTGGCAACAGTCAAAGAGACACAAATCCAACAAACTGCTAATTTTCAAGAAATTGTTGGAAGTCATTAATAAATTGTTTCCAACTCACTGCATGAGGTATTTAATGGAGATAAAACTTAGGTGTAAGTTTCCCTTAGCATCTAACTGATCTCTGAGAAGTCGTTCGAACCCTCCTTGACAGGTGGCGACCTCCCAACAAGGTGAATATCCAACAACTATGCAAAGAGTTTGCAACACATTTCACAACATACTGGTGTTTTAATTGTTTATCTCAAATGCCAAAATGGGTCAGGCTGAAATTTGGTCATCAAGTCAAAAAGGATATCATCTTCCTCCACAAACAATTTCAAAGGAACCCAGATTAGCATTCAAAAATGTCCTCTGTTGTGTGCTAATTTCTTAAGAACAGTAAAAAATATATCAGTAAAAGGACCTCCTCTCAACCTTCAAATAACATGATAACCCTTATGAAGTATCCAATAGATTTGATCCTCAAAAGATACAATTCATTCAAGCAAGATAGAAATGAAGATGAGTAACAAAGAGAACACAATCTAATATAACAAATCTCATGAATCTTCAATGTCAAGAATATTTACATGATAAAAATTCCCTCAGGCTTACAAATGAACACACACACAGAAACTGCCTACTCCTACTCTCTCTAGCCTCTCTTGGCTCATGAATCCAACCCTTCTCCAAGAGCTCCCTCCTTCATTAAATAGAAAATAGAATCAAAATATCCTTAGGAGGCCGAATCCCATCTCTTTCATTGGATTCTAGGCCTTGGAGATAGGTGGCAACAATCAAAGAGACAAAAACCCAAAAAACTGCTATTTTTCAGGAAATTGTTGGAAGTCATTAATAAATTGTTTCCAACTCACTGCATGAGGCATTTAATGGAGCTAAGACTTAGGTGCAGGTGTCCCTTATCATCTAACAGATCTATGATAATTCGTTCGAACCCTCCTTGACAGGTGGCAACCTCCCAACAAGGAGAATATCCAACAACTATGAAAAACAAAGAGTTTTCAACACATTTCGCAACACACTGGCGTTTTAATTGTTTCTCTCAAATGCCAAACTGGGTCAAGCTGAAATTTGGTGAGCAAGTCAACAAGGATATCATATTCCTCCACAAATTGTTTTAGAGGAATCCAGATGGGAATTCAAAAGTTATGAGCAAAAAATTCCTCTGCTGTGTGCTAATTTCTTAAAAAGAGTAAAAAATACCAGTTCGTAGCGCTGACGCTGTAAAATTTCCTGTAGCAGCTTGTTTCACTTTTTCCAATGTTTTATCATTTCAAAAATCTATCAGGTGTCCCAAGAGTGTTGTAAACTTCATTATATTGATATATGGCTTAGATGAAAGCACCACAACTGATACTCATGGCTTACAACTCATAGCCATCACCCAAAAAATGTTGTAAAATGAATAAAAATAGGTTAATATCATTAACAACATTTGCAACTTTAAGCCTGCTTAAGCAAGTGATCAACCACACATTGTAAATGGATATGGGTAAGAATTCACTCGTTTAAGGCTGAATTTGAAAGGATGCAAAAGGTGAAAGTTTCAACAGTCCTAGAACAAAGGGTTCATAGCACAATCCACAACGCCAACAAATATATCAATAAAAGGACCTCCTCTCAACCTTCAAATAACATGATAACCCTTATGAATTATCCAATAGATTTGATATTGATGCAGATAATTGGGGATTTTAACACACGTGTTTGCAAAATATTCAACCTCCAACACTCTCCTTCAGTCAGTTCACAATTCTTGGCTTAAGCACAATTTGCACACTTGGAGGAAGCTGTTAGAAACTTTATGACATAATCCCTAAGAATTTGTTTAAAATACAAGCTCTGAAAACCATAAGATCTTCCGTGTCATGATTCTTTAACCCTACAATTCTATGTGCTAACAGGTGTCATATGATAGGATGCTCGTGAGTCAATCAACAAAATATCTTGATCTGACTGTGTACTAGATGATGCCATGTACACATTACCTCCCTTATCTGGAGTCATCTTTCTCTCAGTTGAATGCTTCTTATCATATCATGTACTAACTTCCATTGCCTTCGACTTGCAGTCCCTTTTGTAATGCCCAACTTCACCTCATTTCCAACATCTTCTCATCGACGGAACAAGAGATTTAGATCTACCCCTCGACTTAGACTTTCTACCGGAGAATTTGCCTTTATTTCTGTCAACCGGTCGACCTCTCACTATTAATGCATCTTTGGTCGATCCTTCCATGTTATTCCTTCTAATTTCTTTTGACAATAGATATGAAACTACGAATTCTAGCGCTAATGTGGTTGAATTACTCCCTATATCCACGACTAAGCTATCCCAAGAGTCTGACAAAGAACATAATAAGATACATTTCTCCTCTTCAGTGATTTTAATATCCATAGAATATAAATTGATTATTATGGTATTAAACACATTTAAATACTCAGTTATCAAACTATCCTCACTCATCCTCATAAGATATAGTTTCTTTCTAAGGAACAACGTTTTACTAGGGATTTCAACTGGTACAAGATTCCCAACTTGTCCCACAGTTTCTTGGCCGAATTTTCACCTGAGACATTTAACAACACTAAATATGCAAGACAAAATCGAATAGTACTCCTTGCCCTTCTCTCAAGTTTCTCCCATTCTTCCATAGGCATACCTACCAGAATGGTACCTAGACAAACTTCTACCCATTGTTCTCGATCTACAAGGATATATTCAATTTTAAGCTTCCAAAGCTAAAATTTCTGGCCATTGAATTTTTCAATCTCTATTCTCGAGCTACTTGCCATTCTTTAAGCACAACTTTAAATATATCTGAATTACGACTCTTACCGGACCTAGGATTTAGCTAAGATCCAAGGTTGTTAAACCAAGCTCTGATATCACATGTAAGGAAATAAAACACTTCCACGCTAAACCTAACAGAAGAGAGGAAGAAAGATTTAAGCTATAAAAGATATGACAAAGAAAACACACAGTACACATATATTTTACCCTCAAAACCCAAACGGGAAAACCAACATTCCTTGAGCATCTTGCTCTCTTGTTTTCTTATTCATTCAAAATAAAAGGTTACATGCCTAACCTTGGTCTACACCTAAGACACAATCAACATCATACCTTCTTGATTTACACAAGAACAACCCTGTAGCCACTTCGACTTACATCTACATGACCAACAACCTCTAAAATGATTTCTCTAAAGATTAGCTTTTACAACATTACAACACGCCTTATTTATAGTCTTTACAGTAGGAGAAACCTTAAAGAAAGACACCCAAAAAAGGTTATAGATCCACGTAGATCATTGGCTACAAATCCTGTGAATCTCGGGATTCTATTGTAGTCGAATACCAAGTCGGATTACCAATTGACTACCAGTCGAACTTCATTTGGTCTTCAGTCGGTTGCCACATGACCGCCAATCGACCTCTTCGATTTCAAATATTCCCGGTCAATCCACCTCAACCTTCAACTTTCACTACAGAGAATATAACAACCCAACATCCATATAGTTGATGACCATTTTGGTCAACAAGTTCTTAGCCGACAAAGCGTTGCCACGCTCCCCATTAAATCAATTTGCTTGCGCAAATTTTCACCCATTCTCGTTAAAGTTGACGCAATTTTCTTGAAAAATTTATCGTGGCAGTTGCCTTTTTTTTAAGCATGGCCCTTTTTCTCACTCCTCGCATTATTCACACTGTCCTATTTCGCCAATGATATAACATATACATCTCCTTACTCTTCGCCTTATGTTATCCTATACCTCACTTTCTTACCATGACTATTGTTCTAGTAATAAAGAGAAAAAAAACCAATTATTTAAACTTCATGTCATAAAACCATCATATTACTTATTATGTTTGTATTACTTATTATGTTTGTATGACCCTCTTTCCAAAAATATACCTTATATCTCTCATATATTTAATTATAACCCAAAGGTAATAACAAAATGACTTTTGGATTATGCCTTTAATATTGTTCCATACCAAAAGAAAAAAAAAAAATACCGTTATGTCCTATTTTCCAAGATTCCCCTTTATTATTATTATTTAAATAAAATCTTGGTCTTCACTTTACCATGCCTTTATTATTATTATTTAAATAAAGTCTTCGTCTTCACTTTATCATGGATTACTTTTTTTTGTTTTGAAGTCACTACATGATATCCAATATCTCCAATACACTCATAAGAGCCATTTCCTTATGGTTCGACTTAACTCATAAAGTTGAACTTTTTTTTAAGTGTGGATTAGTGCCATGAAATATGCTAGCCATTAAAGGTTCATTATAAATCTTATTAAGGAATTTGATATAAAAGTGAAGGGCCAGTTTTGGACATGTGGAAAAGTATTTTGTCATAGTGGTAGTTTAAATGTTTTAGGAAATGATTTTTTTTGGTTATTTTTCTAAGATATTTGCTAGAAAGACAAGAAATTATTAAATCTGCAGATTTGAGTGCTCCAAAATTTTTTGAAACAAATATGTAACATATTAAAGAATATATTTTATCAAATCCATTTATACCTAAATTATTTGTCATAAGTGTTGCTGGTCGATTGTTGGATTTTGAAGAGATTGTTTGTAAGCAAGTCATTGAGCAATGCATTGACACTGAGATTATTGTTTCTTCTTCATACTACATATGAATATTTCCTGTATCAATATGACAATAAAGTTAACCCTTACGATGAAAGATCATTACTAATTTTAATGCGATTTTGTCCATGCAAAGATACAACAGGAAGCATCTGTGCAAACTCAGGTTATTCCTCAAAATAATGATTACAAGAGATGTAAAATATGTGTTTTAACTGCAGAGGAAGAATTTATACAAGAACTTCGTTAAAGCCTCCGGATTCCCCAGCCTCCAAGAGGAAAAAGACCAGAAGTAGTGTTCTCAAGAGAAAAATGATGTTGAATCAAGTATTAGTAGATTTCTTAAGAGATCAAGCGCAGGATTGAGAATTGGATTGTCGAGGAAGTGGGGATTAAATGGAATGGTAGCGAAAGCTACACTCTTATGAAGATATTCATCATCCAAAAAAAGTATGCGTAAATGTTAATTAAGAAATAAAAACAGTAGAAGAGAATTGAAACGTGGATGAGAACTAAGTAACAAGATTTATTTTACATTATTAAGTGAAGGCAGGCAGTTCACTTCAATCCGTTATCAACCCTAACTGATAAAACTGTCCGTCCAACACTATAAAACAAGCAGCCAAAAAGAGGAAAAATTGGAGAGGAGGCTATGGTATGCTGGAAGCAAGATTGGAGTTTTTAAATTGTTTTCCTTTCAATACTCAAGGGTTTTGATCTTATTATCTATAATAAGTATTTCATACTTTATTGGTCATTAATGCTTAAGTGTTTAGTTTTCTCTATTAGTTTTACTAATTGGTTTAATTGGTTGTAGAGGCTTACATTTATGTCCAAAAGTTTTTGAAACTTGTTGTAGTTTTGTCAATCTTGTATATTGATTAAGAAAAGTTAAAAGTTTTACTAATTGGTTTAATTGGTTGTAGAGGCTTACATTTATGTCCAAAAGTTTTTGAAACTTGTTGTAGTTTTGTCAATCTTGTATATTGATTAAGAAAAGTTAAATAAAAATTAAAGACTTTTTTTATATCATTTTTCTTTTATTTAATTTTAATTTTTTTTTTCTAGAATATTGTTGTTACTTTATTGTATATCCCAATTTCTTCTCTTTATTATATGTCCATTAATATAAATTTTAAATGTTAATATTTTATTTCTTTTCTAATTTTACAACAAAAATAATAATTATTTGTATATGTTTTTATTTTATTTTATTTAATTAGTCTAACTTTTGTGTTTTTCAATATTAAAAAAAATAAAAATCAATTGTGTATAATTATTATTAAATAATTTTTATAAAAACTATTAGTTTATTTTTTTTTAACATTAATGCTTTTAACTTTTAATTTTTACATTTAATTCATTAAAAATAAAAATTATAAAGATAAAACATATAAAATTTAATAACTCTAAAAAAAAAAAAGTTATGCAATAAAGATATCGATTCTTTAAGTTTAGGGTTTTCCTATAATTTAGGGTGTTTTACACCCATTATTTTTATACACATCTTGTTTAAGTTTCATTTTATTTACAAAACAAAATAAAAATAACATAAATGAAAAATACATAAAAATCAAATATCCTCAAAATACAAAGCTTGTTTACATTTCTTTTTTTTAACTATTCAATTTTTACAATTATATTTTGCAATAATCATAATTTAATTTTCCTTTCATGCACATAAAAAAAAAGTTAGATTTTTAGTTCTTGGTTAAATGCACAATACACACACCATAATCAAATCTCCCCGAATGATTACTGCTAGCAACATAAGGGTAGCAACATAAGGGTAGCAACATAAGGGAACGTGGAGTAGAAAAGAGATAAGTTGAGAAGGTAGTTAAGATTGCTTTGATTCGAGAAATGCTACGTGAAATGCAGGTAGGTGACATAAGCATGTGAGACTGTTATTCAATAAAGTGAGTGGAAAAAAGATGAAAGAAATAGAGTGCCAGAGCCGAGAATGATACAAAAGGAAGCAAGGACAACAACGAAGGGTTGATTGTTTGATTCACTGGGTTGCTGCTAGTTTTTCAGTGTTTAAGAGCATGTTAGTATGATCCTTTCTTATGTTAAAGCTCTGAAAATATGCGTATGGTGCAATGTATTGTAAATCTGGGGAATATGAGATATTGTTGCTGTCGATATACGATCTCCTTAATCTATGTCTGTACTGATGGAATGAGGATGATAATAAAGCTACACTGATTCTGAACCTGTAATGTGTCAATCATGTGTCTGAATGAATGTGTTTCTTCCATTATGTTTTATTATCTGTTAAGTAACTTGCAATGCATCATATGAATGTCAACTCGGATGGATCTTTGTATTTTTATCCCTTCATCCCCAAGACCAAATGGCCTCTGTGATCCTCATAGCATCTCGGGTGAGACCTTCTTTAACCTTGGTTGAGGATTGATATGTCGATGCTTTAGGGATTTTGTTGGTCAACTTTGGATGAAACCTAGGCCCTAACCCCCCAATGTTAAGAAGGACGCACACAAGCATGAAACGACCCAACAAATAGTTTCGTTGCCGGGACCTGAAAGTATTGTATGGAATGATGAAGGCAAAGAATGAGGTGTTATCCATCTAAGGAGGAAATTCAAGATTGGCTAACTGCAAAGGAACACAAGTTTTCCCAATAGGAAATTCAAGGTCCGAGAGTCAATGTGAAGTGATGGAAAGATAATTCTCTTTACACGGATATGCATGAGACTTTCTTTGCTGAATTTCCTTGTTTCTTGTATGAATGGTTGAAAAGGTAGACTACCACTAATACTACTTTGAGGCCACTAGAGATAATAGTTTGGGATCAATCCACAGTGGATATGATGAAGGTAGTGGATAATAAGTGGGCTTGAGCAATTGATTTCTAGTTTGCTTGAGTGAAGGAGGGATATATAATTGAATTTGCTGTGGATTTTACTGATTCTTTCAGTGAGGATGAAAGACAGTTCAGAGAAGGTCCTAGGAAAATGTTGTTGGAAGAAATACCACTTTGGATAAAGATGTTGTTCGTGGAGAAAGGGATGATGCGCATGGAGCCCAACAGGATGGCCGAGTAGACTCCCCTAGTGTTAGGGGGGTGAAAAGACAGGGGGAAAATGAGAAAGGAGATGGATCCATTGAGGATGATGCAAAAGTTGTTGAGATGAGGTGAGGGATGGGATGGACCCAGAGGAGCAAAGGAGAGAAAGAGATGAGAGATACACAAGAAGATTTGAGTTAAGAAGGAAAGAAGAGAAAAGAAGTGGAAGGAAGTTAGCCAATGACACATGAAAAGGAGTTAGATCCATGATGAAGAGGAAGTAGATCACACCAGGAGGAATTACGAGAGAGTGTGTTGCACCATAGATGAGCACAAATGAAGATAGGACTACGAAGAGGCATGGCAATTAGAGTAGGGTGTCCAATGGGGATAGTACTGCTAGTAGTGGTAGTAGTAGTTGTAGGGGCCCACGAGACGAAGTCTGAACCCCTTGGTTGTTGTAGAGTGTCACAACCTCGGAGGAAGATAAGGCGCAGATGAGAGGAAGATGGAGGATCCCCTAGTGGTGGGTGAGAAGAGTCAATGATAGTAGATTTTATTACATGATTGGAGGTAAGCAAATCTCTGGTCACCTCATAAGAGATGTTGAAAGAAGATGAAGTTACCCCCCCTTTGAACCACCCCCCTTGCACATTTGTAATAAAGAAGGAAGAACAATAGATAACAAAGCAATTGGACTAGGAAAAAGAGTAGGAGAAAGAGTAGAAGGAGATAGAAGAGAAGAGACAAATGCAGAAGAAGGAGAAGTCAATGTTATTTCTCCAAGAGTTGAGAATCCCGACACCCAACGATCAGATTGATCCAGATTATTTTCGACACGAAATGAGAGCGGAGATATAATAAATAAATGTACAGAGATATCTCAAATATCTAATAATATAACAAAACTATATCAGAGATGCAACCATAAACACAGAGATATAATAATACACAGTTTCTATTAATGATCGAAATGTACAAAACTGTAGAAATACAGAGTGAAAGACTCACTAGAATGGTGGCAAATTATCTCTGAGAAGAGATGTGACGAATACTCACATTCACAAGAAGATGATTACAATGAGGCTATAAAGGAATTTTTAACATAAATAAAATCCAAAACCCTAACCCTAGAAGATGAAAAACCAACAATTTTGTGGACCCTGTTTTGGGTAGTTTGGTGTATCAACTTCCTTGTGGCGTAACTTTGGCATACAATCTCCGTTTGGGGTGCACAATAGCTCGTTGAAAAGGTATCGTCGAGGAGATTCATTTTGGGGGCTCAATTAGATCCTTTTAAATTCATTGAGGTGATTGATCCTGAAAAACCTTCATTTAGGCCCTCAAAATGGCCCCGAAAGTTTAGGAACCGAAAAACTGCTAAAAATAGTAAATTGCCAAAATATTATTTTGATCCAGTTGGATCAGGTGGGTGGCTACCGATATCCACCTGGACCATTCCTCCCTTATTAGGAAGTAATGGTCTCCATTTTGTTGAGTTTTCGAGGGAGAGGGAAAAGCGTTTACTGAATCTGCATCTTGATGAGCTACTTGCCTTGTTGGAGAAGTTGCGCTGCTTAGCTTGTTGAAGGTTGTCATGAACCTGTGGCTAGAAGGGTTGGACCTTTTTAACGAGTATGCATACATGATATTTATGTGTGAAGAAGGAATCTTTACATTTTTCTGCAATCTTGTCGACCTTCTTCTGTTGGATAGAAGGTGCTTGGACCGAGGCTGCAGTGGTTGTAGTGTCCTTCTGTTCACCTTTTGAAGAGATTGTGAAGAAGATGAATTTTGTAGTATGAGATACTACCTTGCGACACTGTTTAGGTGGGACAGTAGTCAGAACTACCTCTGGTATCCTATAGAGATGAACCCCCAGAGTAACAATGACACTACGGGGTCAAGACTCATAAATAACATGGATATTCCACATATATGGTTGACCCAAGAGAAAATCACACACATCCAATGGGGAAACATCACATAATACCTCATCCTTGAAGGGATGGATGTTGTATGACAATCAACACTATTCGCTGACATGAAGATCTCGTCCCTGGCGAAGCCACTCGATGTTGTATGGCTGTGGGTGTGGTGTTGTCGACAATCCCAATTGTTTGAAAACCTATGTTGAGATGAGGTTCATATGGCTTCTGCTATCAACATTAAAATGTAGCAGGGTCCCCTTCACCTACATCTGTGAATGAAAAAGGTGCTTCCCCTCTTAAGGATATGTTGGTTCTTCTGGATGAATGGATGTGCTCATGAAAATAACCGTGGGGTCCGCGTCGATGATTTGTCTTCTACCAATATTTTCTGAATTAGATTCTCAATCAGGGGTTCAACTCCTTGTATTTGATCTCATCCACCAATGAATGTTTTGAGTGACATTCATCAATGTTGTGCCAGGGGATTTTGTGGAAATCACACCATTTTCCAATGTCCTTCATCTTTCCATTGCCCTTCTTTTCCTGTGGCTTGGAATGGTTTTCTGAAGGCTAGTTGTTAAGGTTGTCTTTAACATACTTTGGTTGTTGCGGATTTGTAGACCCAAACTCTCGCTTGTTCTGGTGCTTAAATTTTTTCTCGATTTTAACAACATATCGATAAGCAACACCTAGTGATGAGATGTCCTAAAAATCCATTTTAGTTTGGATGTATTTTTGTAGAGCCCCACGATATTTCGGAACCAAATGTCGCTTGGAGTCTTTGATACCTAGCTTGGTGTGCAAGATATTGAAGGTATTGGTGAAATCTGACACTGCTTGGCCCCTCTCTTGCCACAGTGTGGTCCATCTCATGTACTTGTCATCATAGTTGCCAACATGGTAATATTGTTCCTTGATCGCATCCACAAAAAAATCCCAAGTGGGCTCAACCCCATTTTATATTCCAGAATCCTCTGTGGAACTTGCTTCCAGTAAGTTTCCCACCAATGTTTGACAAGGGGGAGAGCCTTAAGGAGTGAAAAGGTGATCTTTTCCTTGTTGAAGAAATTATGAATAGAGAAATAACCTTTTGGCATATTTAACCATTTTTCTACGACATCTGCATCTATCTGTCCTTCAAATATGGGAATATCAAAATTAAATTGTACCTTGAAAGGTGAGGTGCCTCCAAAGTGGCCGCTTGATGAAGACACACGTGTTTTTATCATCATGCGTTGAAGGATGTGGGAAAAATTCTCCATCATTTCGTCCCTCTGTCGCGTGAGAGCTTGCTCAAGAAACAAACTAATAGAATCGTCCACTCTGTCATTTTTCTTTTCTTCCACCATCGAGGGTTTCTTGGGTATGTGAGAGCGATTGTACTCAAGAGAGACAAGCTCAAGACCCAACTTGCTATACTTGGACCTCGTCGGGGACATGCACTAAAAACGATCAAGAGCAACTTGCTCTGATACAATTGATCCAGATTATTTTCGGTACAAAATGAGAGTGGAGATATAAATGTATAGAGATATCTCGGATATCCAATAATATAACATAAATATATCAGATATGCAACCATAATAACAGAGATACAGTAATACACAATTTCTATTAATGAGTGAAATGTACAAAATCGTACAAATACATAGTGAAAGACTCACTAGAGTGGTGGAAACTTATCTCTAAGAAGAGACGTGACAACTACTTGCATTCACAAGAATATGATTAAAATGAGGCTTTAAAGGCCTTTTTAACATAAAGTAAATCCCAAACCCTAACCCCAAAAGATGAAAAACCAACAGTTTTTTGGACCCCGTTTTGGGTAGTTTGGTGTATCAATTTCTCGGGGGTGTAACTTTGACATACGATCTCCGTTTGGGGCGCACGATAGATCATTGGATAAGTATTGTCGAGTAGATTAATTTTGGGGGCTCAATTAGAGCCTTTGGCTACAATTGAGGTGATTTATTATGAAAACCCTTCATTTAGGCCCTCAAAATGGCCTCGAAAATTTAGGAACCGAAAAACTGCTAAAAATAGTAAATTGCTAGAAGACTGTTTTGAGCCAGCTGGAATAGGTGGGTGGCCACCGATATCCACCTGGATCACATATCAGATGAAGCAGTTCAATATTGAGGATGGAAAATCAGGATAATACCCTGAGGTTACCCGTGTTCCATGGAACGTGTAAGGAGGATTCGAAGAAGCATTGGTTCACATCTAAATCAATATGGTCTATGAAGAGGATCACAGATGAGGTAAGGAATATTGCATAGATGGAAACCACGTTTATGGATAGATCCTTGAAGTGGTACATGAAGTACAAGGCCATTGCACCAACGAGATGAAAAAGGTCCATGACGAATATCAAGAGAGATCTACTTAAGGAATTTCAAAATCCCAAGTCATAGTCTCCATTTATTATGGAGATCAAGCAGAAACAAGGAGAAATTGTGTGGGATTATGACCAATGGTTCAAGATTTTGTTGGATAGGTTGATGTTTTAGATCCAATATGTACAACATAAAGAGTGGTTTATTACGGGTTTACCCCCATATCTGAGTCCCACTCACCTAACAATAGGTGATGACTCAAGCAAATGAAATAGAGATTACGATGTGCTTTGAGGCTACACCAGGAGGGGCAGATACATCAATAGGATTGGCACAAATGCAACCACAATTGGCCAATCTGATGATGTAGTTACAATAAACAGTGAAGGAAAAAATCATGTGCGAGCATGTATGGTGTACCACATGATGGTTCGAGGGGAATCATAGAGACGAGTGCCCTATACTTGGAAAATATGTGGCGATAGGTGTGTCGATTCCATTTCCAATTGGGTCTCAGACAGAATGGTGTGAGATTTGTAGACAATGGGGCCATCTACCACCCCACTTCCCAACATTGGAGAAATCCTAGAAGACACATCATACTCCTCTATGCGAATTATGTAAGTCCATGGGCCATGATGTCAACAAGTGTCAGTCGCTCCAAATAATGCAATACCACACCCATGATGTATTCTGGGTGCAAGAAGAACATAAGGGTGGTGATCGTGGCGATGCTGAGAGAGGTGGCTATCAGGGAGGTCCAAGAGGTGGATATGGACATGGTCGCGAGCGAGGATATGTAGGAGGGGGAGGCAAACCCCCCAATTTATTTAATTATGGAGAAATCAACCATGTATTAAGGTTTTGTACTAAATCATGTGCTCTTTGTGGGTATTTTTACAACCCCAAGCATGTCATAGAAGAATGTCCTGACTTGTTGAAAAAGTGGGAAGAAAAAAACGTAGGGTTTGGCTCCACAAAGCCTTATAAAACCCCCCCAAAAAATCTAATTTAAGGAATGCTAACCTAACATTTTATTTTACTTCATAATCAACATATAACCAAAATTTATTGAACTGAACATAATAGCTTAAGAACAACCTTATAACCCTTCATATTCCTTAAATTGCATAAAACAAATACGTAAATTAAAATACCTTGGTCTGATGCTAACCTTCCGCTTGTCTTGTTGACCTTCCTGCTGCTTCTGCTTGTCTTGTTGACCTTCCTACTGCTGCCTTGCCCAACTTGAAGCCACGAACCAACTTTGCCCAAAATTTGTTTCCACCCTGCCAACTAGGACAACTTCCTAGCTCTAGGATACCATATGGATATCCTGGCCCCTGTGCTCAAAACCCCCAGCAAACCGGTGCCCCCTGTACTAATCCTTCCCGACTACCGAACTCAAACTCCCCTGTGCAAATCCAAGAGAACCCTCCCAAAAAAAATGATCCCCCTCCTTCTGTAAGCCTCCCCTCATATCCCTCCTTCCCCTTTCCTCATTCCCAAATTCATTGTCTTATCCATTTATTAATGCTCCTTATCCGATTATTAATGTTTTATCCTATTATTAATGCTCCTTATCTGATTATTAATGCTCCTTATTCCCTCCGTATACGTAATCCTTTAATTTAAACAATTAAATTTATTAACCCTTTTAAATTTAATACCCATGTCATTGAATGTAATAGGTAGTTAATTAATTAATTAATTAATCAAAA